>JAQIXS010003219.1:0-18931 GCA_034700785.1 Rossiulus vilnensis
CCTAAAAGATTTATATCTCCTGAGCATGAATCTGGGCTTATTTTCGCGAAATTCCATATAGTTTAGGAGATATTTACGCAAACTTTTCTTACCTTTGCAAACAGTTACAGTGCTACATCCAGTAATACCCAGGCGAAAAAACCTTCAGCACGCACCCTACGGTGCAACAGGTGGTCCTTCTACAATCCGACCCGGCCAGCGTCACCCGCCGGTACCCGCCAGGGACATTCGACACATGTTACTGGGTCCGGATGTTCTCGACCCGAGGGTGCCCTCGCACTAGGAAATAAAGAAAATTACACCTGTAAAATGGAGAAAATGATGCCATGTGATCCAACAGATGATGTCATCCATCAACACGTTTTTTATTATTATTTTGATGGTCACCATCATCATTGCCATACAGAATTTCTGTTCATTTCAAGTAAGGATCGGAATGGATTGCTCGAATTTCCACAAGTTAGAATGTGAGGTTCTACAACCTTGGTGGTTTAGTTCAAAGATTTCCTCCACCACCAAAGTGGTATTCCCATCTCTGAGGGCTTGTTGCACCATTGTTAGTTAAATGAAAGGACATAACCTGAGGTTAACTATAATCACAAGTTAACCTAAGGGTCAATAGGTTTTTGGTGCACCATTTACTATAGGGATTTTTAACTCAAGGTATAGTTAAGCTGGAGATAGTCTGTTACAGCTAGGAATTCTGGGAAGACCTACCTGTGAAACTGATCACTGACGATGCAACAGGAATTGCCTCAAAATGAAAAGGGAAAGAATAAACCAGTCCATAATAAGACATCAGAGAGTTCGGTTCATTTTTGTCATCATGTCACTTTTTATTTGCCAATCTAAATGTTGTTAAAAGTCATAACTACATTATTGTATCAGGCTTTGGTACATATTTGTCTTGATGTCACTTTCTTCATATCGCCTTCCGCTATAATTATTTTTGACAATTGTATCAGAGATTGGTTAATTTTTATCAAAGTCAATTTTTTGTTTGCCAATAAGTCATAACTACATGTTTGACCAGCTCAATGTTGTTGAAAAGCCATAACTAGGCATCCATGTAGTTTTTAACTATTTGTTGAATAAATGGCAGTCTCAACAACTCTTCAAGGAAACGAGTAAGAACTTTGAAATAATTAAAATGAAAATTGGACGAAGTGTTTGTTCCAACTGAAACTGAAAATAATGGCATGCGCAAAAGTCATTTTATTAACTGGTGAATTATTGCTAGAAATGCAGTCTATAAAATCAGTAGCCCTTGCTTACCCGCGCCACCATCATATGGGCACACAGCCGCATTTGCTAACATCAAATGGTAAGCAGAGGGCTTACACAGGCAAGTTTCAATTGGGACGACAAACCTTTTAGTGTTCTGGAAAATATATTTATTTGTCTGAAAACCACGAGCCCGCTACAACCGCTTGTACATGGAAATCGCAATCCGGCACGCAAGCGTTTCCAATCATCGCTATCCGTTGCCGCACGGTTATTTCTTAGCCGAAGCAACCTGCAACCAGAAAAGATGAGACTTGAGTAACCGACCAATCCACAGCTTTGACGGCCAATGGGTGGAATGTGGTACGAATGAGACACGGTGAGCAGCAGCAAACTACACTCCACTAAAAATATTGAAATGAGATGGGACGAGACATGCCAGGAGAACGACAGGTGCAGTGCATGGTGCATCAGTGCCCATTCTTCCTCCTCTGAAACCACTACCGAGGCTAAACGCACAAACAAAAGAGTTACAAAACGCCACAGAGTACAAACTGGAGGCACACCAAAGACAGAGGAGATGAATTTCGTCCCCCAAAGTCGTTGGGAGGACTACCCTAGTCAACTGAGAATTCATTCAAAGCACTTGACAAACAGCAAAGTAACACATCCCCTAACAATGTCATCAGCGCTACGGTATGGAAAGACCAGGCATTTTAAAAACTTATTTCCCTGATTAGTTTTACAGACATATCGTCTTTGCTCGCGTAAGCCACACGTTTCCCCCAAAATGTTAATATCTGAAAAAGGGGTGCCGCTTATACCCGCGATTTTCAAAAAGTGTGGAGAATTGCATCACCTTTCCATTTGTTAGTAAACACTTCAATCGAGTAAAGTCAAGATAAAAAACTGATGCTTAATAATAATAAAACTTAATGAGAGTTCATTTTATGAATAATTCAATTTTTCTCAAAACTGACGTCCGTTTTTGGGATGCGGCTTTTACGCGAGCAAATGCGGTAGCTTCTTGCGAATGTTTCTTTAAATACTGCATAACAACGGGAAAGCCGAAGAATACATTTTTGAAAAAAAATCACAATTTATGGATTTTGACCAATTCTTTCACTAAAATTTGATGAAATTTTACAAAAAATGATAATATGATTTTTGAAAACGAGATCACAAAACAATGATTTTCGTTTAGGCTGTCTTTATACGAAATCTGCTTAATTCTTAATAAAAAGCACACGCCTTAATCAGAAATGGAATTTAGCCATTACTTCTCAGGAATTACGGATTTCGGACCACATTCCTCTCCCTATGCATGAATGAAGAAACACCGAGAAGGAATTCCCACTTAAAATTTCCTGATTTCTACATTACAGTTACGGTCATACATTTTTGTCCATACACTTGAAACACTTGAAATTGGGCGTGAAAATTTTGATACAGCACATGTCCAGAACGATCTACCAATGATTACGTGGCATCTGCGATTCCTTCAGCAATCCACAAAATGCACGCCTTGCACAACACGATCACCACATGCAACGGTAACAACCACAAAGTGCCAGCACAATCAACACGATGAAATGAGAGGATGAACAAGGTGATGGAATGAGAAGGTCCCATGCACCAATTTCTTGCACACTGGCCACTCGATCGAGAATGCGATTAGAATCACGTTCAAACTCCAATGAGAATCCCGGGCGACTGACAGTTCCTAGTTTGAACAACTCCCATCAGAGGAGGAACACAACAGTAGTTTCCAGCTATTAACAACGCATTGGGCTCAAAGACTGGTGCATGGCTCCTTCGAGGGGGGAGGGGAATTGCAAAAATAAAAACTAACGCACCTAAAATGCGACCAGGCCCACTTCGACTCTATGACCCCGTGGCCCCAAAAAGTGATAAAAGAAAACGGAAAAAAAATAGGATTGAAAGAACGACTTGGCGGCAGGTGCAATATGCTAAAAATCTGCGCTTTCTTAAGACTTATCTACACTCGCCAGTGCAAGTGCCGCAGTGAAAAGTGTTCCCAAATCGGCCAGCTTGCTAAGTAAGCCTGGTTAGAGAAAGCAGATGCCAAAGACTTGAGCGTAGCTGATTAATTGCACGGTGAGCAGCTTATCTTGCTAAAAAAAGTAGAGAAAAATCCAAAAACTCCATTTCCACAGGACTGCCCGGAATTAAGAGCACCACGGAACCAAACGGCATGGATAATTTGTTGATTATCCATTGTATCATGTGATCATTGCTTCCTTCCTTGGTTAATTTATTAATCTTCGCAACGACCTCAAGCAAAAGCAGACAATCACTAAATTAGTTGCACTAAATTAGCTACAATACTGTCTTAAGGAGTCGGGCTATCTTCAGGAACCCAGAAACTTTCAGGTTTTCGGATGCTGTCTTTAGTTAGGCATAATTTGAATCGCTTGGAAGACATTTTGGAGCAGTTTAAATTCTTTGCTAGCTATTGTAAGGTGTAAAAAATATATTTTAAGAAAAATTATTTCTCTTCTATGGTGGGCATCCTATTGGTAAAATGACATGACTGCTAAAGTAAGACACAAGCTTCACAATTGCTAGCAAGGGAACTTTTACTGTTTCAGAGTCTTCCAAACAATAGAATTTTAAAAAAACCAAAGGAAGCCAAGACAAACAAGAATTTGCTTTATAAATGATTGGTTTGGAGTAGTTTTTACGTTTGCATTTAAACAACAACCAAATTTCGATCCACCGTAGCTTGCAGAAATGCTAAAGATCTCAGAGAGGTCAACTGCTTACCTTCCCCAATTAACGCCGCCCCAAAATGATGCCCACCATGCAAAATATAGAGCCAACATTTGCAGTTATTTTGCACGGTGGGCATCCCTTTGGGCAGATCTTAACTCCGATTAAATTACAGGGATTCGAAACCTGCTAAAAAAAGATGACTGGTGCAAGTGATAACTTTTTAGCAAAAAAAGTTACATTTTCGGCATGAAATACTTATTATAATTGCCAAGTTTGTTTTCTCCGTATCGCACTGTCTCCGCCTCCGAGTTATTTGTGATAATTTAAAAACGTCCCACTATTTATAAAAAAGTAGCTACAATGAACAAATTATGCAAATTTCAAAAGTAAAATAATTTTCCTCGGGGTAAAATAAATTTTGCAATTATAATAAGCACACGAATCAAATATTTGCGATTATTTTTCACGGTGGGCGATGGGCTAAGCCTAACTCCAGTTAAAGCCACGGGGATTCGAGACCTACCAAAAAAAAATGAACGACTGACGCAGATGATAACTTAGGAGCATTTTAGTAATCAACTCACGATCACAGCATTGCAGCAAACCGCGCGCCACCGACTAAAGCAGCTCCGGTCAAACAACGGGTATCATAAGATTACAAAATGCACGGAACAACACCGTGCCTCGAGCTTTCATGCAAAAAAAAAATGTCGTGCTAGTTCCTGTTAGCGGAAGGCGACACTCGAGAGATCACCTGCAAGCTTCCGGAAAGGGCCAGCCGAGCGGTAGGAGGGCTAGTGTAAAATGCGGCAGCTTGCAGAGGGCGGAACTGGGGGGCACCATGCAAGCATGCAGTGCTGAAACTGTGCTGGATCGAAGGGTCCCAGTTTTCAGACGGCACGACACGACTGTCAAGTCTAGCAATTTCAGACGGCAGTGGGAGAGATAACGTCCGTCGCCTTACCCGCTTCTTGTTCTTAGCTTTTTTGGAAGTGAGAAGGTTGCTGGTCGAGTGCGCAGGGCTGCCAGAGGCAGCGCGAGATTCCACGGCGAAAAGGTTAGGGTTGGGACGGGCTTCCGGCCCACTAAACCTGGACTGTACACAGCAAACAGGGCAGGGTTAGTACGAGGGGAAACGGGTTAGCCAGGGGCAAAGAAAATGCGGATCAATGAGGCTAGGCGGCCCCATCATTCTGGAGCCAAGGTGTTCGCAACACGCAGCGTGACAAAATGCTAACCGGCATAAAATCACCTCAAAAATTAGTCATTCACAATCGTACGCGGGGGGCAAAGTGAAAGAAAATAATCGTGGGGCAAACGCCAGGAACATAAATTATAATGGAAAGCAGTTACGTTTATTGCTCTTGATAATCTTAAATGACTATTTAACGGATAGTATTATGAATTGAATAGATAATATTCCAAGAACGTGAAATGCACTATTAATGCAATGTAGTTCAAACCAAACATTCGAAGCATGTTTATCCTTAATGTACATCTTGAAGTCCCTCATTCTCATTAATTGAAAAATTACTGACATTTCCAAACTGCATTTTGTCTTCGCAAATACATAAGTTCAAGCAAGTTCATTTTGTTTCATCAAAACTATTCCTTAATTTTCAATTTTAACTCGCACCGTAAATACAAATTTGCACGCCCATGCGACCTGCACCTGGTATAAACAGGGCAATTCGAGGAATTTTTTTCGCACAAAAGTCAAAACCAGGTGGACTTTCAAAATAATTCCAGGCGTTTTCCCCTCAAAAGATACCCGTCGCGTAAGCAGTGTTGGACTCATTCCGCAGCGATTACAACCCACCAAAACAAGACCTCAAAACAAAAACAACAACTCCAAACAACTCGCTCCGAATCTAAAATCTTTTAAGGGTTATTTACCTCAGCAGCTGGTGTCTGAATATCGTTTGGAGGACCGTTCGTTGAAGAAACCTGAAATTGAGAAGAAAAAAAATTACTTCTACCGCCCGTAGAAACAGAAAGAGATGTTTCCCCGTTCAAAGAAAGACTGATCCGGATTATTCCAAACGTACTTGTCCAACTTTACTCTCCTCCAGTTTTAATTCCAACGCTTTGACCACGTCTTGTTCGGCACGCAGCGCATCCTGGCCAATCTTGACTAAGCTATTTAGTTTGACATTCTGCGCGCTCAGTTCCTTGAGAGACTGCCTTTCCTTCTCCAGTTCTTTCCTTAATTCTTCAGTTTCCTAGGCGAGCAAAAGAGCAGCGTTACACACGGCAAACGTCTAATTCCACTATAAGTAAACGTATCCTTGCCTTGGATTGCTCGCCGATTTCCTCGCGTGCTAATTGGCATTGGTGTAACTGCTCCTCTGAAACCTTCAGCTGGTCCCTCAAACTCGACGCCTCTTTTTCCATCTGAAATGAGCAAAGAGATGCCATATCCACTCTTTTCCAACCAACGGGAAAGCCCGTAGAAAACTGAAGCACAACACCGACTCACCTCTAGCCTTCGGCCATCCAACGACCTCTTTTCGCTTTCCTCAGTTTGTAATTTCTCCTGCAGCTCCCTAAGCTTGCCTTGCATCTACAAACAAAACAAGTTGTTCTACCAAAAGTGCAATTTTTGCCGTCGCTTAATCAATAGATCCTATCAAAGCCATTATGCGAATAATGGATAAATTATCGAACTTGGATAAATGGGCCCTGGATAACAGGGAAAACTAACTGGGATGAATATCTTGGTCCGAGCATTTTTATACTAAAAAAAATAAATAAATTGATAAATGGGATGTTTTACCCTCTAAAAAAATTTTTTCCCTTAATTCCACATGTATACATGGGAAGGACATGCTCATTTACTTCAGTAAGAGGGATTAAACTTTAAATACATGGTCCGAGCATTTTTCACATTTTTCTGTGAATTTACGCCAAATACGGAACGGCACTAAGGCCATTGAGGCGCGAGAAGGAGCAGACGTCCAAGTTTTTGATTTAATGCGTTAGAATAAAAATAGTGAAAATAAAAGTAAAGCTGAACAATTAAAACTCACTGATTTTTTTCATTAACGAGCTTGTTTTCTAATTAAAATTAACAATAACGGTATGTTTTAGCACATTAATAAACGTTTTGCAGTGTACATGTATTATGCTGCACTGTATATGGGTTTCAAAAATTACATCTACAATTGGGATACCCTATGACCTGTTTAAATGTGAACTCTGGTAATCGGGAAAGCTCTCTAAGTTGGAATTTTTAGATGGTCCCATGAGCTCGTTTATCCAGGTTCGACTGTTTGTACTTTTCCTATAAAGTGCAATTTGTTGCATGCTAGTAGTCCAGTTTTTAACTTGTTCGAAAATGGCCAGCATATTACAACAAACAAAATCATGGAAAAAAATCACAACACAGTGTATGCTGAAAAAATAACAATGACTTTCAACCAAAACTGAAAATTATTAGATTTTGTATTGTGAAAATTCGTTTCAATCAAAAACCTCAAGTACTTGGGCCTTTTCGAATATTTTTATGCAGTGTAGCAGAAATTGCTATTAAACTTCCTTAGAAAAGTAAACTGTTGTTCTTCAGTATGACTTGACCCTATCAATTCCAAACAAATGAGGAATTACATTGTGTGCCTCAAATTGCCACAAAATTCAATTTTGAACTTTTTCCTAAGAACAAAAACATTTGGCAAGAAAGCTTAATGCCTCCTTGTTTCTTTTCCAGTTTGCAGGACAAAATAAAGACTTAAGCCAAATTAGAACCTTAGACTAAGGACATACAAGGACCTAGAATTTAGTGAGTATTTCAAACAAAGCAGAAATTAAACGTATAAAAATCAAGTCACTTACCTCAGATGCTGCCTGCTTGAAACATGAAAAATTTGAAAAACAATTCAGAAAATCATCGAAAATAAAGCCTCCAAAACGATGAACCCCTACTGACCTCTTCCGCCGCTTGCACTTGTTCCAGACTGGCCTCGTAGGATTTCTTTTCTTGTAGAAGCTAACGACCAAGGAATTACGAGAGCATCCAACATGGCAACAAAACTTAACAGCGCTACACTTACCTTTTCAAGTTGCTGATCCTTGGCTTCTAACTTTTCCTTCCATTTAAGCTCTTCCTCTTCCACGCTCCCTTGGATCTTCTTAAGAATTTCCTCCTATATTCAGAGCGAAATAAAAATGTTGAAGCTTCACCAGCACTCCTGCATCCACTAAAGAAACCTGCCAAATTGACCACCTTGCTATATAGACCACCTACCTATACATATGACCGATTTTTAGGGACTCTTGAAAAAGCCTACATTGCTAATATTAATTTTCTTTTATACATTGACCGCTTGCCTACCTTGACCATTGGCCGCTTTTTAGGGGTCCCTATATATTATAGCAAATTTACGTATATTGACCGCTGTAGGGTTCTTTGTGCATAAATGCACTGAAGAACACACATTTAGTTAAGGAATTGCACCTCGGCGCATGGATATTGATTGTAAAAATTAATTGTTTACCCTTTTAATGTTAGTACGGCATCAGCAAAAAATAATTTACTGCGGACACCATAGCAAGGTTTTACAGTCTCGTCTAACATGAAAACCAGGCTTACCGTGGCCACTAGTGACGTCTTATAGTGGTGGACTTGGGCCTGGAGCTTAGTGGAAGATTCCTCGGCAACTTCCAGCTTGCTTCTCAAGTCTTCTACCTCGGCAACACTTTTACTTGCCGCTAGGGCATCCTTCAAACTGCTCTGCGCACGCTGCTCAAACTGCGATATCCATTCGGAATATCCCTAAGAACAACACAGAGCCGGGATAAATGCCGAAGCCAAACCAAAGCCACAACCTGTCATCAAACTTCAGAGTGGGCACAAGCTCTTACCGTGGATTTGTCTATCCTAATGGCTGGGAATATTCGTTCCAGAACCTCCTGGTAGAGATTCTGCTCTGCTTTTAGCCTATCGAGCAGTTTCTCCTACAATCGAAATAGACAAGAGTAAGAAAGAATGGGATGAGAAACACGCCGATGAAAATCTCTCATTCAAAATCCACCTCACATCGGGAGATTTTCTGGGGCATTCCGTGAAATATTATGTGTCCGAATTTCTTAACTTAATACGCTTAACTAAACGATTCCCGAAAATGCCTTACACCATACATAATAAGTGAAGGGTGCCAAACCATAAGGCCAAAAATTGTTGGAATTTTGATCAAACCCCCTGAATATCCCTCTTGCCCCCATTTTCAAATCATTGGCGTGTACTTGACAGCAAACCTTGTTAAACTGAACACAAATAACGGCTATTCAAATTTGGCCCTTAAAACCACGTCAATGTTCCTAAAACATGTTTTAAAACCTGGACGTCAAAATTAAGTAGCGAGTGACATTAATGCGCTGCTGTCTTACTTGCCACATGAGAAGAGGGCGTTTTGAACGTTTATATAATCTGTGTCATGTGTGGCACATTTGACTGTTTGGTAAAATTTCGACAAAACCACTTTTTTTCTTACTAAGTTCTTGTCCATGCTTTCGTAATTAAACATCATAGGTGCATAACGCCTGAACGTGTTCTCGTTTGAACGAAATCAGATTAGTGCTATATATTTTTCATAAAACCAAAGTTGTTTCCCTTTCCTGAAAAGTTGATTCTTTGACTCTTGGTAAATTATGGTTTGGCACCCTTTAAGTGTTAGTGCAAAACGTCGACTTGCAAATTCGCCGTTTAGTTTCAGAATTTCAGGAGCTTCCTATTGTTTAGGGATGGGTTTTAACAGCTTTTATGTCATGGACAAATCTTATGTGAAATTACGTCAAATTATCCAATGACAACCAGAAGGAAAAGCATTTGGTCTGCCCTAATTCCACACAATTGCAGACGTGAACTTGTTACTTCACAGTAACAGAAGCCCTTTCTTCACGTATCCACTCACAGCTTACGAAGGCATGCAGGACGCATCATGGGTGCCACCAACGTTACCACAAACAGTGCGCCACCCTTGTCTCCGGTACTTACGTTTGCCAAGTTCTCGGCTTGCTTAGCGTTGTCACTAAGTGATTTTTCCGCCTTATTAAGAGCTTCCATTACTTTCCAGTTCTTCTGCCGCAGAGCCTGGGGTTAGATGGGAACGCATGCAATCAGGCTCATTACGGAAAATTAAAAGGGGGCAAAAGAATGATCTGGCCAAAACTGGAGGAAAACAAGTGTTAAAGTACTGAGCATTGATATTCAAACGGGGATGAGAAAAAATAAAATCGTAGAATAAATTTGTCTTTTCGAAATTTCTGCAAATTTAGCATGCATCGGATAACTGGCGAGGGCGATTCTCTACTGGAAGAGAATACAAAACTCTAAAGGCCAAACTCAAAAAAATATTCGGTTCAAATCACCGACAATCTCACTTTCGGTAGGAACGGTGAACGAAGGGTGCCAAACCATAATGTATCAACCGCCAAAAAATCAACTTTCCAGAAAAGGCGAAAAGCCACAGGGCTGTGCTCAGTCATGGCCACAAGGTTTCGGTGTAGAACTATGTGCTATCCTCAAATGTCTACATAGGGAGCACCCTCCACATGTATATGATGTCATATATCTGCCCTACTCTGCACCTTTTCCACATGTACAGTATATGACGTCATATATTTAAATATGCCTTCACCTGTGTGACGTCAATTTCGTTACATATTTTTGTGATGCAAAAATTATCAACTGGAAACACCATTTAATAATAAGAAAGACGCAGTTCTACGCCAATCTGATTACGCTGAAACAATAAGTACAAGACGCTGTGCACCATTGACGTTGTTTTTACGAAAACGGAAACGAGAACCAAGTCAAACTATTTCGTTTGTCAAAATGAGTCCAGACATTTGTATGCGTCACATGTATTGCACCCCATGTAAACGTTTCATCACTTATAACCATATGGTTTGGCACCCTTCAAATTACCTTGAGAGTTAAACATTTGGGCCCGTTTTAACGGATATCTTATTACCAAAATTCGTTTGCTTTCCCGAAATTGTTTTTGCACGTATCATCTCGCATTTTGACGTAATTTTACCAAAGCGTTAAGAAACGGCGAAGTCGGGCTGCCAGGCATGCACCAGGACACAAAGCACATCAATCCTATACTCACGTTATTCTTATCCTTCTGTGTTTCGACATCTGCTGTTATCCTGGAGATGGTGTCTTTGTGATCGACTATTTGCTTGTGGAGGTCCTGAATTTCGTGCGTTTTATCCTTGAGTTCGATCGTGAGCTGGCGAACGAGGTCCTCTTTTTCGTGCAAACTGAACCGCAGAAACTCATAGTTATGACACCGAAAACTGCACAACAATTGGCCACATTCGGAAGCGATAGATAACAGGATGCTTACATGTGTTCGTGTTCTGTCAGCGGGATTCTCTTGTGGTCGCCACATTCCTAAACACGTCATTAGCAAACTTAGTTTTTTTTTTGTAACGGAAAGTTTTAAGGGAAAATTTCCCCAGTTTTGCGAATCACCGACCTCGAGTTGCACGTGGCCATTGGTTTTATCCCTCGGCAGAGTGTCCCCGGTGCCTTCCTGGCCCTCGGCTTCCTCCCGTTCGGTAACCTTACTAAGTTGCGTGGCCAATAAGTCATTTTCTTCTTTAAGGGCCTGAAACGTAACGAGGCAAAACGTTCATCACTTATGCTAAGTACTCGCTTCAATCCAAGCAGAATAAATCAGTTGTTAGTTTACGTACAGTTAATTCATTTTCCGCTTTCGTAATTTTCTTGAGAAGATCTTGGCTTTGACTATGCGAGGCAGCGATCTCCTTTTCGAGGGCACTCTTCTCACGTTTCACATCCTAAAGAAAAATGAAGGAATTTCATCCATTTGAATGAAAAATGATAAGCCTCACAGACAGACGTACATACATTCAACGCTCAAACCAAGATAACTAAAAAGTTGTAAAAAATACCATCTCCAACATTTCTACTGCCACTCAGATCTACTAGCAGTAATTAAAGGGTGCCAAGCCATAACTTACCAAGCGCCAAAAAGCCAACGCTTCAGTTTCGTGAAAAATACAGATATTTTGAAAACAATGCAAACTTGATGAAACAAATGTTTGTGTCAAAATTTGTCCACACGTTTTTCACCACGTATCAAAGTTTAAAACGCACTCATCTCTTGTGGCAAGTAGAGCAGCCGCGTATTGCTGTCATTCTTTCCTCCAGTTTGACGTGGTTGCACGGGTCTTAATTGAACAACCTTTAGGCATGTCCATTTATAACCTCATGGTTTGGCACCCTTCAATTTTAGAGTAATTTTGCGAAAACCGCAGACTCCACCCACCTCAATTGAGTCGTTCAACTGCTTCTCAGAAGCTTCGTGTGCAGAAATGCTAGCCTGTAATGCGGACACCTGCTTGCCCAGGCCGGTCTTCTGCTGCGTCAAATCCTGTAATCACACAACCACACGATGCAACATTAGATCAGCGTAATGTGACACGCAATCATTGCAGCCACCAACTGATGCATGCCTCAATCAAGTCATTCGCCTGCTGTTTCTCGGACTCCAGAGCCGAAATCTTTGCCTGCTGTTCTGCCAGGCATTTCTGAAGATGCGCATTTTCTGCTTCCAGACCTTCGTGGGTCGCACCGGTGTTTTGCAGCTGGGCCAAGAGTTCTGCCTTCTCCGCTTCAACGGCTCGAATTTGGTTTTCCAATTCTTGGACCTGCTGCTCGTTTGAGCTTTGTGCATCTTTCTGAGGGGGAATATAAAAATAACAAATAAGCCGCTTTTTCAATTTTGCACCAACGCGGTAGGTTATTTGGAAGCGAGAGGGAGATGTTTCTGCCCCAAACAGGAAAAAAATTTCAGAGAATTTACTCTCTTAAAAATCAGCAATGCGTGAAGGCTTTTTCATTAGGTAACAAAAATTGCGTGCAGTAATTAAGAAGGCAGACTTGCCAGGAAACCATAAAAACCATCAAGATTTCAAACAAACCAGCTTATAAACTAGTTTGCATTTTGCAAATTATTTCCAGTAAAAAAAAGTCACGATTTTTATAAAACCAGCAACATTTTAAAGAAGCCAACCATAAAAATCATCTTCATCTCATTAGTTTTCTAAACTTAGCTAGCAATGGTTTTCATACTGCAAATTATTTCCAGTTCAAAAAATAGCCGCATGATTTTTTTTATAAACAGCAAAAAATAACGATAAATTGTTTTGGAGATGAAATTCTGGGAAGCTCTATGTTTTCACTTCATTGACAAAAAAGTGAAATTAAACACGTTTAAGCAGACAAAAAAAATTGAAAATAAAACGCTTGGAGCCTAATAGAAGGAACCGGTCCTGACATTCTCAGGTTTTCCAGGTCAGAAATCGCCTCAAATTTTCCAGGTCTTGTGGGATAGGTTCTGTTACCCCTAATCTAACAGAAATTCAGTTTGGCAATGATGGCGGTGACTGGGAATTTGATTAATAAACGAAAAATAAATACAGTTCATCTTTGCTGACAGTTGGGTTCCAAGTTGTAATTGAAACCCGGCTTAACTATCAAGGATGCTTTACGAACGCACCGCTACAGTGAGCAGTAAGCCTTCGCCCAAATCTTAACAGACAATTCCAGTTTCTTATTCAACACGAGTGCCAGATTTGCAAACAGAAAAAAGCACGAACTAACCAAAACCTGAGCGTGTTCTTCCAACTGCTGGCGTTGACTTTCAAACTGGCTAGCGATGCTTTGGAGTTCATCCACTTTGACTTGAAGGCTGCCATTCCTAATTAAGCAAAACCGGATTAGAGATAACGGAGGCCACGAAAAGCCACGAAGCAGAGCCAGGGCGACCACGCTTTTACAAACTTGTATAAGGTCATGTTGCCTTAAATTTCCCTGAATAATTTTATAGAGGGACGCATCCGCTGAATTGTTATGACAGAGTTTAAAACTCTGTCATCATCGCAATTTTCACATGAAAATGCCATATTTATAATTTTCGGAAAAAGCAATCAGAAATTTTGGATTTTCGCCAATTCCTGTACAGAAATTTGATGAATTTAATTAATAGAAAGCTGAACGCATCCATTTTTGCCTAGTGTTTAAACGAAAACAATAGGCGACAATTGGTAAAAACCATCAAAAATCAATTACTTGAAAATTCACGTGTAACTGTCTTAAATTACATGGAAATTCTCTTTACTATTATTTTCATAATTACCAAATTTGAAAACTCTGCTCATAAGCCACGAATTTGAGCCGATGTTACCATGCGAAATTTACTCGGAAACATTGCCACCGTAAAGGAATGCAGCAAGCAACATTTTTCAGAAAAAGTAGCACAAGTGACGGATTTTAGACCAGATACAGGTATCCATACACCCAGAAGTAAAAATCCAGGCCACACATTTAAAATTCCCTGAACACGGCTAAGATTCCAGGCCATTTCCCCGATTCCCATGTAGTGTGGTCTCCCTGAGCGTGTGCCTGACAGTAGGGTTAGCTTACTGAGTTTCCAGCTGGGTCACCACCGAGGTGAGCCGGGAATTCTCGTCCTTCAGCTTCTGACCCGAGGCAGTCTCCTCGGAGTGCTGCGTAGTGATACGTTGCAACTGCACACGCAAGTTTTGAACCTCCTGCTGATGCTTTTGCGTCAACTGGCGTTCCAGTTGGCCAGACCGGGTTTTCTCGGCGTTCAGTTCCACCCTCAGCTCCTTCAATTTGGCACCGGAAGTTTGAGCTCGCTGGCGTTCCTCTACCAGCATCTCCTCCTTCTCCAGCAGCTGCTTGCGGAGGGCGGACATGGGATCCATCTTCTGCCCTATCTTCAGCCATTCCGTATTGCTTCCGGTTTCAGCCTGCTGCTTGTACAGCAGGGTCTCGATCAGGGACTGGATTTCGGTTTGGCTCAACACCGCAGCTTTGATGAGAGTGGCCAAGCGGGCACTGTTCGCTGAAAACGCAATAACACATTAATTTTTAAAAAAAATGTTACGGATTATATGGATGACAGGGGCCACCGTAATACAAGTATTAATAGCACCAGGGGCTGTCCATAAATTGAGCAACGCTAAAGGGAATGAGGGTGTTTTCCATAATGTTACGTTACATTTTGGAATACTATAGGCTAATTTGGAATTTATTTCACCTATTTCAAAACTGGTATTTTTTTAACATTTTGCACAACCTTTTACTTTTAATGAATTATTTTTGCTAGCTTTTTCCAAACATTTTAATCAAACTGTGAATGTAACTATTCTAAAATACATGATTTTTGATCTTGATTTTCGAAAAATGTCCGCCTATGGCTCTTTCCTAACTAACGTTCCTCACCAATGCAACTTTAGAGAAATGAAAAAAAAATTCAACATTTGTGAATGCGGCTCTGCGATTCTCCGTATCAAAACAAGGATGAAATCAATCGTTTATGATCTTGTTATTAGAAACTTTATCCAACGTCTTTCACATTACTAAGATTTAAACAAAAATAAAATCACCGGTACAAAGAAATGGTATTTTTTTGTTTGTAAAGTTGCAAATGTTGGAGAAAGAGGGCGTTCCTTAAATTGTGTTACGTAATTTATGGACAGCCCCTCCAGTGTCTTGCATCTTCCTAAAGATGTTCACATCCATAGCACAGTAATTGCTTACAAAAACATGGTAAGCCACAGCAATTATTATAATGCTTTTCTGCATGCCACCATGTTCATCGCATAATTCATTGTTATATAAGCCTGCATGCACTGAATACCAAATGAGGGCATCGCAAAATGCCATAAGCCTCAACAAGACGTTGAAAGTTTGAGATGGGAAGAATGTGTGACGTTACATTTTCGAATTTGCAAAATCATCAATCAATATTGTATAATGTGCACGTAGCAGTGCCACGTAAGTCTGAATATTCAACAAACCACAATTATTTCTGTCCAGATGATACCTCCCCCCACCACCACATGACATCACATGTGGTAAGTGTGTGTGTCCAGCACCCCAGAACACTTTCAATCTCCCAATACCATTCACGTTTCTTACAACATGCATACAACTGATGCAATCACCAGTCAACTGGAAGCCAGGGTAGCAAAACATTTCCAAGAATTGAAATTTCGGAATTTTTTAAGATTAAATTTCAGGATTTTTCAAAAAATATTTTAAGAATGCATTATTTTATTCCTTATTAATTTGTATTTAATACAACAATAGGCCCTACACAAGAATGAAAAGAGGGCCTATTTGGAACGTTTTTAAGAAGTCAACTTTATATTCAACAAATTCAATTTTATATCCACCTCACGAACAAGTTTTTCTTATTTCCTTCAATCTCTTGGAAAATCAAACAATTACAAAGGTTTCAGTGTTCAATTGGTAAGCCGTTTTATGACTTCAGGATAGTCAGGACTTATTTTTCTTAGTACTTTTTAGAACTTCTTTGCCACCCTTGGAAGCTGATGGAAGTGACAAAAGGGTGTAAACGATAACATTTTTGTCCAATGTTATACGAACAATGTTTCTATGTGCGTTGAGCACCCCCAGGCATTTAATCCGGGATACGTAACGTTTCTAATGTCGTTCAGCATTTATTCCTACACATGGACCCCAACGAACTTAGCTAATGAAGTTAAACACAATTAAGCTCAACCTGAGCAAACCACACGTGGTTCTTGGTCGGCTCCACCGGTTCCCAAGTCGGTGCAAACTAATTGCGCCTAATTGTGCCATGTCATTTGGTAAACTGCGTAGCTTAAGAGCCAGAAACATGGTGTGGGCGAATGAAGTGAATGCCCTCCAAAGTCTGGTAAATCGACATTCCAATTGCGCTGCCACCACCAAGCACCTTCACAATGAACGAGCCTACGAGTTTTAATAACCGAGTGGCGAGGCAACATCCAGAGGCGTCCTGAGGTCATGTGAAAAAAAAAAAACTTATCAAAATTGAAAAAGAAAAAAAATTAAACCAGCCAATTTCAACATTGCTAAATATGTGCACAAAGACCCATTGAAAATGCTCGACAGTACTTATTTCCAATTGTATCCTCATAATTCCAACGAGGCTAATATTTTGTAAGGCGAAATTATGCCAAACGTTCTTAACTTACAATTTCAATCACAAACAACCACCCGATAAGCTTGTGGAAAACAAACATTTCCCGACCTACTGCAAATAGCAATCCAGTTTCAGAATCTTTGGCATAACCTGCATACACGTACAGCCACCTAACTTTAATGTAACTGCAGTCCTACTGCAGTTTGATGTCCTTACCCAATTTCAGCGCCGTCTATGCTTAATTATCGCTCTTTAAGGATTGTTTTCGAATTGGATCCTCTTCAGTGGGCTATTTTTTTGGCATTAAAACTAATGCCACTAAGATCAGTTTGATCTATTTTGAAACATGTTACACTTTCGAAAAAGCAGTGATTCACCCTTATTCACAGCAATGGCACAAACGCTGTTGGGATCGTTTAAAACTTTTTTCTAATCCAAACAAACAACAGGAAGCACAGAGTGATAACATTAATGAATGACATGCCATAGGCGACATTTTTTTTAAAAAAAACTGCTTACAAAGATCTAAAAGCACAGTGCAATTGCTACTTAATAAATTAAATGCCAAAGGTGATATTTTGTTTATAAAAATGAAAAAATCTAAACCATAACTGAGCAATTTTTGCCGACATTTGCGTAAAACTGCTTTAGAAAATGTCTCTCCTCAGCTTTTCGCTCTCTCCCCACTAAAGACGACTCCGTTGACAAAATACTGAGCGACACCTAAATGTGATGCCCTTTGACATCAAAATTGCAACACTAGTTACTGCACATTACAAAATATCCTCAATGAGCCGTGTTTAAAGCATGCGTAATAAATTACACAAAAAAGTTATTTTTCCCAGTGTAGAACTGGTAGGATTCGAGTATTTCTTTATAATTTGAAATTATAAAAAATTGACACAATTTAAATAAAAATTTCGAAAAATTAAGGTCACTAGGGAAAAAATGCTATGGAGTCTTCCATGTACCTTCTTCTGAGATTTCATTGAGAAGAAAAACCCGTTTTTGGAGGTCATAACTTTTTTTCAAGTTTTTTTTTAAAAAATAAGAAAATGGATGATTTTCAGAATATAAAAGAAAAGCCCAGACCCTAATGGTCAACCAATTCCACGCGGTCAAAAATAAGTTTAGCAATTAAAGGGTGCCCAACCATAAGATCTTAAGCGGCAAACCCCCCTCCCATTTGATGTAAAGTGCAAAAAAAACCACATTAAAACCCTAAAAACTGCAGCTATCCACACACAAAAAACCACACAAGCAAACATGGCCGTGCGCAAGGGGAGGTTTTGGGGGTGAAATGCCCCCTCCCCCCACCTCCTGGAAAAAAATACGAAAATGACCACAGAAACCATCAAAAATAGTCTGAATTTTGACCAAACCCCCAAAATATGCGAACAATCCCCATTTTCAAATCATTGGCATGGACTTGGACAGCAAACCTTGATAAGCTAGGCACGAATAAAGGTTTTTGAACTTTGACCCCATGTGGAACATGTTTTTAGGAACGCTGACGTGGTTTTAACCACATCAGCGTTCCTAAAAACATGTTTCACAAGTGGGTTTTCAAACCTGGACGTAAACTGAAGTAATGAACGACATCAAGAAGGGGTACATGACTGTTTGGTAAAATATCGACAAAAACACAAGTTTTTCACTAATTTGTCGTTTATGTTTTCGTACTTAAACGCCATAGGTATATCACGTCTGAACTTGTCGCTTGAACGAAATCGGATTACTTTATCTTTCACAAAACAAAGGGTAAAAATATAGTTGAGACTCGACTCAATCCTGAAAATCAAACTCATTGCTGCCTATGCACACGTGCATAGTAAAGCTTTGACTCCTGGGTCAAGCAGTCAAACAAGTTTGATTTTTCCAGACTTGCTGCGTGAAATAAACGATCTGATTTAGTGCTATGTATTTGGAATATTCGAACATTCGCTTATTCGAAACCCAAAATAAATTTTGAGTTC
>JAQIXS010003220.1:0-18930 GCA_034700785.1 Rossiulus vilnensis
GTTTGCGGGGGCGGGGGCGGGGGAAGGCCGAGGGGCACCAAATTAATTTTTTCCCGATTTCTTATAATAATAATAATAATAATAAAATTTATTCCAATAAGGAAAGGAATGTTTAGGAATATTATGGACGCCGTAACCGAAAATTTTCAAAAAATTGAGTTATAAATACGGGTTTTTAGCCTGCATTTTAATACGAAAAATTTCTTGAGAAATTTCCGAATTGAAAGGGACGCCGTTGACGAACATTTTCGCAAATTTGGGTTTCAGTCTGGGATTTTAGCCTAGACGTTTTATAAATAGTTGCGATTATTAAAAAGAAACGCCGTAGGCGAAAACTTCGAAAAACTGCGCTAAAAATAATAGATTAGAATAGAAATAAAAGCAAGATAATGTCGTGTATCTAGCATGAAATCAAGGACTGCTTTTGGCCCAGATCCCCCCTCCTAGGGTGCGCCACTGACACACCTGTTGGGCAGTTTTTCCATGCACCAACCATGTCCCACAAAATTTATATTCATGCAAAGTCTTACAGGGCCATCCATATTTATGGTAATGTTTGGAAGTTTACATGTAAAACCATATACTTTTACATGCATGGAAATTGACATGGATGGCCGTATGCGATGTACATGTATATTTTCCACTCAGGTTTGCAAAACCTGTCTAACTCTGACGTAACGTTAACTCGGACACTTTTGGTATTCACCATAGATGTCAAACAGAGAGGTTTTAGTTATATGCGCAGTCATGTGCAATGTTGACTTACAATATCGGAAAAAGCATTGGCACGACTTAGAAATGTGGCCGGAAATGACGTCCAGATGACAGCTGTGTCGTAATTATGTACGTTGCCATTGAAGTCGTAAAGAGCTCCTGTTAATTAATGAATTACAGTACTTAATGCGAGCAAATCAATTGAGATAGTCGAGCAGAACATTATTCTAGGTATAAAATTCAGTATAAAATTATTCTAGATGTAAAATTCATTTTACATATCAAATTCAGTATAAAATTGTTATGCATATAAAATTATTCTAGAAATGTAAAATTCAGTATAAAATTATTATGCATATAAAATTATTCTAGAAATGTAAAATTCAGTATAAAGGTATTCTACATGTAAAATTCAGTATAAAATAGCTTTAGATGCATAATTCAGTATAAAATTATTCTAGATGTAAAATTCAGTATAAAATAGCTTTAGATGCATAATTCAGTATAAAATTATTCTGGATGTAAAATTCAGTATAAAATTATTATGCATATAAAATTATTCTAGAAATGTAAAATTCAGTATAAAGTTATTCTATAAATGTAAAATTCAGTATAACTTAAATACAAATTTGATTAATGCGGCGCACATTCGGGATAATGTACTCTATGTTAAACTTTTATTTTTATTTATTTTTTATTTGTCGGATGCGACTCGAAATCGGGGAAACACCCTGTATTTGGCTGAAATCTTAGATGAAATGAAGCAGATGCTTCTCTCTAATCTATTTAATCAGGTTGAAGATTGAGGGTCACGGAAGGAGGTTAATCCACAGATCCTCGGGTGTAAGGTGGTTTTACCACCAATCTCTCATAATCCCTCATGCCTTCATCACTAACGTAATCCATAAAACAAAATCGGATTCGTAGTGTGGACGAAATTAGCAGGGTTATTGCACAATATATATATTGCACGTTATATTCGTAACACTCTTTTAACAGGTGGGTTCATACTGACCGATGTAAGTTCCGTAGGCTAGGGCAGCGCCAACAAAAGCCCCTGAATACTGTGCCAACATGTAAAAGGGCATTTTCAAAAAACTGAATTTTCCCAAACAGGCCATGGCGAAGCTGACCGCTGGATTAATGTGGCCACCTGGAAATAAAATCCCACTTTATTATAAGATTAATGTTCTTCAGCATATATTTTTTTTCCCTGTAAAATTAGGCTAGAAATAGATTTGCGATCTCGTTTTTCTCAAAAAATGATGCATGCTGGTTTAATGGTACTGTTATCAATATTTAAAAATGATATAAAAATGCCGTAAAATGAAGACGATGCTGCCATTAACATAAATTCTAGCATTTTTAGCATTTTTTTAGTATTTTTTTTGGACCTGATTATTATCAGATTGTGCAGTGTACTGCAGGAAAGCCAAAGTCTATCGAAGCATTTTAAACAATGCTTAACATAAACATACATAATGAAAACAAAATTGTTTTTCAAATGTCGAAAATCGTCGAAATTTGTGTTTTTATCAAGCAGGGTGGCAAACAATTACTAAAAAAAGTAAGCTACTAAAAAAAATCCCAAACGTCCAAAACAAGTCCTAAATATTATTTTATTTAAATCCTACAGCTGCTTAACAATTCAACATTGAAACCGTTATAAGTGTTTCAAATTATTACAAACCCTGTGCATTGCGTTGTAAAACATATGCAGGTTGACAACACTGCCTTAATTGAATTAAATGTAGTTTGCCCTATTGAAAAAAGCATAATCAAAACTGATGTTATTCTTGTATTATTGTATTAAATACAAACATAAGTGATAAAATAATGCATCCTAACAGTATTACCTTTTGAAAAAAAAATCCTAAAATTTAATCTAAAAGTACTAAATTTGAAATCTTGGAAATTGTTTGCCAACCTGCCAAGTTCGTCATCAACGAAGATGGCAGCATGAAATTCCTCCAAGAATTTAATCGAAATTTAATATAAATGACCTGAAGCCTTTCCGCTCATGTGAACCCCCATCATGACCGCGATGCCACTGGCGAATGCGGTGCTGAGACATCCCCCTGCTGACCCTCTGGATAGAGTGGCCTGGGCCCCGGCACCGATGGTAAATGTCTGAAAAATATCATTTTTGGTATCAATTCTTATAAGGCATAAAAAATCGATAAAAAATTAATATTCCTTTTCGAAAAATTCGCATGGTAGTACTATTATTAATATATCGTCGTTGATTTTGGGACTGCTAATATCAGTATGCTTAGTGATATCAGTATCAAAGTGGTTTTTTGGGACTAGTGATATCGGTATGCTTAGTGGTATCAGTATTATAGTGGTTTCTGGGACTACTGATATCAGTATCGTAGTTGATTTTGGGACTACTAATATCAGTATGCTTAATGATATCAGCATCAAAGTGGTTTTTGGGACTACTAATAACGGTCGATCATTTTCGAAAAATTCGCATGGTAGTACTATTATTAATATTTAAAAAATGATATAAAACTGCCATTAAAGACAGACGATGCCACCATAAACATTTACGATGAGGCCTGGTTTACGGAAGCTGATCACCACAAACTGTTTGGAGAAGCCCTGGAGAAAAGATCAGTATGGGATTCTCTACTGATATCAGTATATCCTTAGTGATATCAGTACGATTCTATGCTGATATCACTAATATATATGTACTGGTTTTTGGGACTGCTGATATCAGTATGCTAAGTAACATCAGCATGGTCACTGATCATAACACAATATCACTACATTTTTTACTAATATCAGTATATTTGTACTGATATCTGATCATGTTTGCTTTAATATTAATTTCTATAATTATTAAAGCATCGCCTAATCGACGAAGTTATTTCTAGGACAAGTGTGTGTGACTTGACCTTATCTTTCCACGGGGGGGAGTAACATGGGTTAACCAGTGATAAATTTGGGCCTCGGATGTGCCAACGTTTGATCAAATTACATTAATTTGGAGGTCAAAAAATTGAATTTTTTTAAATGTTTAACCGAAGTGAATTCCAGAGCTTTCCCAGGCGGGCATGCGAATGTCAGGAAAGAGAGAAACGGTCAGGGAAAGTCAGGGAAAATCGACATTTATGCTCGAAAATCAGGGAAAGTCAGGGAGAATCCTAATGTTACCTTGATTATCAGTACTTATAAGACATACGTTATAAACAAAATGTAGCCCGAAATCCGAAATCGTGAACTAGCTTTCGGCAAAATTGACAAAAATGTCGAATAAATATTATATTTAAATGTAATCAAAATCCCTTGATTAATTAATCAGATTTCAGAAATTTTCTAAAATTCGTCCGTCTTCTTAAAATGATGTACGGTGTAAAAACTTGGTCTAAAATCAACCGATTAAACATACTTAATGAGCAGTTTGACAAAGGGACCTAAATTTAATCCCATCGCATGTTCTACATGGCCCTGATCATCAAATTTCATGATAAAATTTCAAATTCAAATTTCATCAAATTTCATGATCAAATTTCAGAATTTTTCTAAAATTCGTCCGTGTTCTTAAAATGATGTCCGGTGTAAAAAAAACTCCCATCGCATGTTCTACATGGCCCGAATTACATTAGAAAGCAGATTAACTACTGGATTAACTGCTGAAAATTATCAGAAAAAAAACCAACGTTAAAATTGTTTATAAATATTAATTTTACTTGTGAAAATTATGCAGTTGCCCAGGAATTATTAGATGCAAGAAACCGACGTTTGTCATTAACAAACATTCCCTTTTACGTTTTGTTTTATTTGCTACGTGATTTGTTTCCAAAAAGTCATGGAAGTTTATTCGGTTGGTCAGGGAAAGTCAGGGAAGTGAATTTCCAAAATTTTAGCACGAACCCTGTATTTCAGACCTACATTCGATATACGGCTTCGTGTTATTAAATTCTCGAAGTGGGTCGTCAATTTTAATGTGCCAGCGATGAAAATCCGCTAAACGGCAATTAACAGAGTGGTGAAAGAAACACAACTACGAAATCCCCAAATGTTCAAATGTGCCAGAAATAGTTTAATGACAAAAGTACACGTATGCATTTGTACATGTATGTATGTATTTGATCCAGTGTCAATTCACCGAGTGATTTCCAATCTGGCCACTTGTTGATCCGTGAAATTTTAATTCCCCTTAGCGATAAATAAACGAATTTCACGGCTTTTCGTTAAATCCAGAAGTCGATTTTTCGGAGGAAGGTCAACGACCCCCCGAAGTCGCGAATAATCGGTATTTGTTTCGACAAAATTGGCCCACTTAAGCGTGTATCAAAAACAAACAAAAATGCAGTTTTCAATTGTATCTTTTTAAGTGTATCTCGTTGAACGTCGAATTTTTGGTATATTTTTGTTTAAAAAAAACCACAATAACATGTGAATTTTCGTTAATTCACAGGTCATTGAAATATCTTTAAAATTACCAAGGTCAGTAGGGCAGTGCAATTTATAATACAACAGGCGTGTATTTAATGATTTAACACTTATTTGTATAATGCTAAAAAAGCATTTAAAAAAAAAGAATTCGAAATTAATGAGATGCAAAATGGTCAAAGTTACAATATTTTTTTTTCAAATCTGAATTAGTACCACATTTGTTGATTTTATTAACTTCGACTTAACGGAGAAATTCGAAAGATTTCAAGCACTAGAAACCGGTAAATTATTAAAACTATTCATTGCATTTTTTTAGTTTTCAAGAATTTAACTCCGACATAAAACTACATGTATGTATTCATTGCATTTTTTTAAGTTTTGAAAGATTTCAATCCTACTTAACAATATGATGTCAATAGGTAAATTATTAAAACTATTAATTACATTTTTCAGTTTTAAAGGATTTAAGTCCGACTTAAAACTATTCATTGCATGTTTTTAGTTGTTGAAAGAATTAAATTCTACTTAACCAACAAGGTCAATTATTATAACTATTTTTCGCTTATAAAGTACATGCATGCATTTCGATCAGATTTACTTCACTCACCACAAGTATGAAAGTTCCCATAAATTCTGAGAGCATTTCCTTGTAAATTTCGGAGCAAAACCGCCGGAACCGATTCGCCATCTTTTTTAAACTTGATTGTTTATTCGTTTTTTGTTTTTAAATTTATTTTATTGAACAAAATTTTTTTTAAAGTAATTTAATTTAATCGTCCATCCTGCGCTGGCTGGTGGTTGTGTGTCTCCACGTGTGTATCTAGGATGCGATTGAGAGAAATTGAGAAGTTGAACACAAAACCGATTAAAAACGATGACGTCAGTAATTGATACTCCGGTGGCCTCAGATTAAAGTTGACTTTCACACTTGGCTAATTGAGCTTTTCTGACTTTTCTTTTTTGTAAAGTGTTGGCCATCGTTCGTTAAAAGAAGCTCTCCAGGAGTTATTATCATGCTCCGAAGACGTTTCACAAAAGACCTTCTAATGACAGAATATCCATGCGTCCAATGGTCATTGTTCGTCGGTGGGTATTTAATGGACAAAAGGTGAGGTTTTTAACCCTTTTTTTTGGGTTTAATCCCGGAAACGATTAAAAACGTTTTTTTTTTTTAAAAAAAGTGCAAAGTAATGCTCGTGGTTTGTATTTTTTTAAAATTATCAGATCAGTGAAACTTGTTAGATTTATCAACGGATCTGTGCTGAAAAGGAATCAGGAGCAATTTGAAACGTGTGATAGCAAAATCTGTTTTAATTTTTTAATTTTGATATTTTTATACAATCCCCAGATGGCTGTGGCAGTCCTGTGGTCATGCAGAGGTCAGCAAGGCATGCAAATTTAACAAGAAATATTAAAATGATTATAAGGTCGAATTGTGTTAAAGGCACCTGAAAATCAAAATCACAGGTAAGTATTTTCAATTGAAGGTTAATTTTTGTTTTGGTACTTGGTTTAAACCCCCTGAAGTGTGTCCTGATGGTCAGGTTAGTGAGTTTTATCCCATGGAAGAAATTCCCTATTAAAGAGGTTATCACTCAAATTCTCAAGCTGAAAAATGTTCCTAAAATTAAAAATATATTAGAAAAATGTTTTTATTTGAAATGTTCACACCAATTCATGTTGTGAGATTAAACGTTTGCAATGATGTTTTGAATAATTTGTTCGAAGCACGATACATTTTCTGTCTAATTGGGTGTGAATTTTATATATTTTTTTATATTTTAGATTTTAAAAAAGGGAATTACAAACGTATTTTGTTTTACAAGTAGATATCCAATTTAAAGCTTTTTTGAACAATTTATTGCTCATTAAAATGCGCTCAATTTGGCTAAAATTGATGATGACCACCAAGCAAAAAATCTACCAGCACATTTTTTTTGCTTCAAATAATTATTATATTTGCTCGATTTATGTTTACCAATGTAGATTTTTTTTGTCTGTATTTTATAATTTTTAAATGCCCCCATTTATTTATACAAAAAATTTAGATTTTTCAAAAAAAAAAGTTATCCGACCTTCTAAAACGGAGCCTGCCTGTATGGCAACCTCCTTCGAATTTATTTAGACAGAGTTTTAAAATTCCTTAAAATTTTTATTTTTGAAATTATAAACGAAAGCCGAAACCCTAGTGGACGACCAAACTCTACATCGACAAAAACAAATCGAGCAATTATAATAAGTATTCGATGCGTAAAATTGTGCCAGTAATGTTTTTGGACGGTGGGCATGCTTTTGGCTCATAATTAATTTGAAGAATTATAGTAGAGAAAATGGTTTACGAATGCCACGGATGAATAAATCGATTTAATAACAGCCAAACGCCTATTTTGGATTTCAATTTTAGCGCTTCAATATGGCGGCGGTCGGCGAGCTTCCCCAAGTGGCCGTTGAGCGGCACCACTGTGTGGCTTCACTAATTCCGTTCCAGGAATCAGCCCCTTCCACTACGTGGTTAGGATTGGGAATTTCGAACGTCGAACGTTAGGACTTGGAATTTCGACCGTGTCAGCTGTTCATCGGATCCTGATTTCGTACGAAAAAGTGAATTTATTGATTATCTTAGGCGGATTTTTTTTCATATCACTGACAGGAAAAGCTGAACGAAGGTCGTGTCACCGATGTGCGTGTCAGGACCGTTTTAGGCCGCGGAAACGGGGATTGGCGAAGAGCGTTTGGTAGTTTTGACGTTAGGCCTAGTTTCCCCCCCCCTTCGCGGCTCCAACGACCATTTCCGTTTTGATTACATTTTTCAACGATCTGGAAGTTTCATCCGCCACTTTCGCCATGAAGTTTTCAGCCTGCGGAATCGAGGACAACCCCTGCCCCGATGACAGGCAGTGCATCCGCGTGTCTGTCTTGAACGAAAAGAAATCGCTGACTCCGATTAGGCATGTGTATGTTCCAGTCACAGCCACTTGGAAGGAAATGGTAAGTGAAAAGTCCCCCCTGAACTTATCTTTATTCGTGTAAAATGTTGTGCTTTGCTTGGCAGTGTTTTCACGTATTTATCTTGAGGATGAGCCGAAAGCGTTGCCCAACCGTGCAGAAAATATATTATAGGCACATTTTCGGCTTGTAGCGCTTATTGCAATTGCTCGATTTGTTTTTACCGACGTAGAATTGGTCGTCCGCCAGGGTTTCAGCTTCGGTTCATAATTTAAAAATGCCCCCGTTTATTTATATATATAAAAACAAAGTAAATAAATTTCGAAAAATCCGCCCGAAACAAAATTTCGAAGGAGGAGGTTGCCATGCAGGGAGGCCCCGTTTTAGGAGGTTTTAAAATTTTAAAATTTGGATCCCGCTGGTATCGTCGCCACCGGTCGCCAAGATGAGTCGTTGGTCACATGTAGAGGATGCCAGACTGGTGCAGCTGCATTGAAGCAATACCTTTTGCAGTTGGTTGGAATTGATCACTTTTTGGTTCGCGATCAGAGTTTTCACTGGTCAAGACAAAATTCTTCACAGTGATTAGACGATGGATGGAATAACCTTCCTGACGATAGTTTAAATTTAATTCAATTTAATTTAACATTGATGTCTAAGTCGATTGCCACTGACGTAGGAGCTTTCTCCTGAAAATGGGCTTGACCCCCCTACCATATGGCATTTAGTTGCTGACTGTAGGGTACTGAGTTGAATTGAATTGAAGCGGTCATGTCCCAGAATATCACTTTTTCCATCGGTCGATGCAGTGACTGTAACGTCGCGATCGTTCATCGTGCGGAAATGTGAGATTTACAATATGCGGTGTTAATGGAAAGGGTCTTCCACCAAGAGCTTCACCTATGGCGTTTTGATGTTCAAACAGGAAATTCTGTTAATGTTTTCCTCCCAATTTTTATATTAAACTATTGCCGATCGAGGTATTGTTGGATTTGCATTCCATCGAGCAGGATTCGTTGGTTTTTGGAAATGCGGTGATTCGAAACAAGACCGACGAATTAATAATAGGTTTTTCTGCCGTTCCAGATAGTAGCATAATGATCGAATGCCGGAAATTCGGATTAAATCCCAGTCTTAATTTGTAAAACTAAATGCTTAGACCTGCAAATCCGTCATTGACAAATTCTCGCTTTGTTGTTCTGATTTCAAATAACGTTTAAAAATTGAAACCTTTCCCCTCATTAACCTAGGGTCGGACCTCTAAATTTGTGTATTAATAAACGGGGCGTTTTTAAATTATAAACCGAAGCCGAAACCCTAGTGGACGACCAATTCTACATTGGGAAAAATATAATCGAGCGAATATAACGAGTGTTTGAAGCCATGAATGTGTCAGTAATGTTTTTTGTATGGTGGGCTTGTGAATCTAGATCACAACGCACAGTATTTCTAATTTGTCGGTTTTAAACCTGAGCTGTGCGCATGTGTTTTCAGTCACTGTAGACTACATTTAGTGAAACGTGTTTCGGAAATCTTGACGGAAATATTGGGATCTCTGCTGGTCTTGTTTTTTCTCAACTTCCATGACTTTTTCCATGACTTGGAAAAAAAATTTCCATGCCAAATACATGTAAATGGCTGAGCCACGAGCATTCCCACCAATACTTACACATTTTTGCTTCATATACCTATTATAATTGGTAAATTCATTTCCCCCCAGCGTAGGGTTGGTCGCGTACTAGTTTCGGCTTAATTTTATAATTTCAAAATGTTCCGTTTGTTGATAAAAGAAAATCTTAAGAAATTTGAAAAATATAAACAGTGATGCAACCCGCAATGCAAGGTGGCCATGCAGGGAAGCCCCGTTTCGGGCTGTTGCGTGACAGTTTTCAAAATTCTCTAAAAATTTTTTATCAATGAACGGAACGTTTTGAAATTGTGAAATTGTGAGACCCTAGTAGGTGACCATTTCTACATCGGGGATTATAAATTTAACAATTGTAACGAGTATTTGAAGAAAAAAATATGAGTCATTTTTTTCATTGTGCTCAGCCTTAAACACATTTTCAATTTAGCAATTTGATGCCGTGTAGGCCCACTGGTAAATTTCTTGATAAAAGAAAACAACAACAATTCAAGGAAATTGTTTTTGAGGTGAAAATTTGATTCTAAGAATGCTGAGCGAATCGATGAAATGACCATAAAAGTCAATGGCATGACTTTTCCGTAGCAGCAAATAAAGATGGCCTTGATTCAATTGGGGGAGAAACCGCGAGGAGCAAGGGGAGGGCCTCAACAACATTAGGCCTTAAATAAAATGTCCAAAATCAGCCTAGCCATTGAACATGTAGGCTCACCCATCCAGGGTTGCACTGCTAACATAATGTCAGTGTGGGAAGGCCCTCGGGGCAGGTCATGAATGGGCCAGGTCCGCACTATTTTGAGCCATCTAAATATAGACTCTGTTGTGGTGCAAGGACTTCGGCCCATTGGTTGGGGCAAAATTGGGTCAGGCAGGGGGCAGGTCCCTGTTCTCCCTGAGGGTCGCTCGCAGGTTTCAACTCGCCAGCCACAATCATAAGACAACATCACTTCCAGTATGTTAGTTGGGTAGATATCAAACAAAGAAGGACCAGCCATCTGCTCTGAAGCCATTGTTGCAAAAGTCTGTGCCAAAAGCCATCTTACCAAGGTTCGTGTGTACATATGTTTTGAATATTTGGGTCGCTGGTGGGTTTTTTTTTTATATCAGTGCCGTTTTGGACGACCGTAGACGAAAACAGCAAACGTTGGTCCGTTTCTAAAAATGGATGTTTTTTTTTTTTTTTGAGAAACAAAGAAAATGCGTATTGTTTCTATCGGGGTCGGTCATCGTATGGTCCGTGGCTTTGGATCAGGGGCGAAGTGCTGTCTGTAGATATCGTTCTGGTGTTGTTTTTTAAGGTTAAAAAAAATTATGTTTAAAGTAATATTCTGGCATATTCAGTATCATCATTATCTGTTGATTGTGACTGTTTTTTTTATTTCGGGAAATGCACGTACAGATGTTTTTGTTTTTCTTTTTGTTGTTGCTGAATTAGTCTTTATTTGATTTGAAATATGTGAAAAACAAAGAAAAGACGTATTGGGGTCACCATATGATCCATGGCATTGGAACCAGGGGCGAAGTGCTGTCTTTGTTATCATCCTCAGGTGTTCTTTGAGGTTAAAATGGTGATGGTCGCCATGACTGTGATTGTTCTGGGGCCATGACATAGCAGAATTAATTTCAGTTTTGGTTGTATGCGTACCAACACGGGCATTTTGGGTAACCAGGTGGTGTGCTGAAAGTTGAGATTCATTGTTGGGACTGGTCATCACAAAGACGACATGTTGACCTGCTAGATCCCCTCTTCCAGGGACCAAGGTCCGAAGGCGGCCATTTTGGTTTTCCCGAAGGACAACAAGGAGGGCACTTTAATTTCAATTATTTTGAAATTTCGGGCAAAAGGGCATTTTAACTTCCAACAAGGGAAAGACGGGGGGGAGGTAGAGGAAGTAAGGGTGGGCAATGTATAAAGTATACGGCCAAAAGCATACCACGATTTTATACTAAAAATAATGCAAGTGTCTTGCTTAAATGGCCTTATTTTACTTTTTTTTTTACTAATCCAGTTTTTAAAAATGTCCTTTTTGTGGCGTTTCTTTAAATAATGGCAAATATTAATACAATGTTGAAGCAAAAGTAACTTACATTAAAGTTAAACATTTATGTATTATGGCATGTAGGCCTATTACATTTATGTAAAGATATAATGAAATAAATATAAAAGCATTCGAACATTTTCCTTTCAACACATAACGTCGTAATTATAGAAGATATTCATAAAGTATACAGTATAATTCAACTTTTTAGACGTCCTGGAAGGCGGTGCAATGTCTATCAAAATAAATAAATCACAAGTTTTAAATTCAAAAATAACCAGTAATTCAATATCTTCGTGGGAAATAATAAGAGTCGAATTATAAGTTGCCAATATCATCAATGTTGAATACGAGCTTTGGTTTTTATTTTTGGTGAGCTCCCTGTTGACTTGTGACACCTTGTATCTTGTCCCTCCCTCAATTGCTACGTGGACGAAACCTAAAAAGTTAGTTAATTCGGGGCATTTTAATATTCGATACAATAGTGATTACTAAAAAGTGAACTTAAAAGTAGCATTTTTAATTGATTACGCGTGCCAAGTTTACAAAAGAGACGACACATTTAGTTTTAAAAAAAATACTCAAGGAACTGAAAATTACAATATGAAAAAATATATGAAATGCACTTATTTTAAATAATATAGGTGAGAAAGCCTCGCACATTCATTGTACCTCGCACCCAAACTACAACAAAATTCTATAAAACTGCGTTTCTGTATATTACGATAAGTGAACGAGATAAAAAAAAACTAATAAAACAATAATTTGAATGAAAAAAAAAACAATGAAAAGTTGGCAATTGCATAAATCGAGCTACCGAATATGCAAACGAAATCTAAAAGTTAGATGAAATAGTAGCATAAATCCCTCTGTATACTTATACCAAGCCCCAAATATTAAGGAAATGAAAGAAAACTTCACGAAAAAAATTTTTTAAAAAAAGGTTCACGAACCACTGAGTAGATATATCCGGTCTCTCAGGAAATCCGGGGTCGACTGGCTAACTCGAACAGTCTGCTGGACGTTGGGATTTGATGCTCACACCTGTTAAGGGGACATCATGGACCAACATTTTTCTAAAATTTAATTTGTTAATCGTGGATTTTTGTCAATATCATTGCCATGAACTCGTTTACGAGTGTGGGGTTTGGGGCTACATTCTGCATAGAACATGTTTTATAAGTACTGCTAATCAAGATAATGACGTAGGCAACCTTTTTTTTAAAAAACAACAACTATGATGCCCTTTAGTTTTATTTCCAAGAATATGCAATTTTGGGCAAAAGGGATGTGGTCTGGAATGATTTTTTATGGACAAAACTGACGTCTTTTGTCATAATATCTCTGATTGTTACTCATTAAATTGATAAACATCTATTTATACAAAAAAAAAATGATATTTAGAGATACTTGTTGTTACTTTCTGCGATGTGCGTTTGGTGTTGTCTACTGGCATGGAAATTCATAAATGTCATGGAAAAGTCACAGGCCCTATTTACGTCTGGGTTATGGATTTTTTTTTAAATTTTATTTTGATCCTTGAAGTGGTGTATCACTGCTTTACAGCAGAAATATGTAATTTGATGTTAAATATTTGTCTATTAAATGCCTTAACATTTGGACGTATTAATGTTAAAATATTCGATTGAAATTTCCATAGGAATTAATATTTGGACATTTTTCCCCAAATAGTTTCATGATAGGCTAAATGTGATGTATCAGTAAGTTGTTTTATCTTCTTTATTTTGTAAGGCTACATACATGCTAAAACAATGTTTTGTGAAAAATAAGATATAAAGTGAAGGAAAAGGCATAATTTGAACCAATTCTAAACGTTTTCTGTAAAGGTTTTTTCCCCCCGACGTTTGGCCGGCTTTTTTTTGGTGCAAATACTCCCAATTTCCTTTTTTTTTCTAGGAAATTGTTAAAAATACTGTAAAATATTGTTACTATGCATGCGCAGTTTGTTGACCCCATGCATTCTGTACTAAGTGACAAAGTAGTATTATGCAAGTTAAAATCACAATGTGCCAACGGAGGATTGTTTTTTTATAAAAAAAATAGGCAATCATGTGCTGTTGTTTGCTAACTGGACAAGTTTCGTCCGACCTTGTTTTTAAATCCAGCATGGACAAGCATGAACCACCTGTATCGTTAGCCAGAACCGTAAACCGGAAATGCTTGCGATTTGTCTTTGTCGTAGCATCTTTGTGATCAGCTTCCCAAAAAACTACACGGGAAGATTGGTGAATCTGGAAAATTACTCAAGAAGGGAAACCTGTATTTTGTTTAATGTTCTCTTAAATCGAAAGATTCCTTAAAATCTCATACAAATCGATTGAAGACCATGTCTTGTATTTTTGAATTTTTTTTTGAGAGCGGCATTCATAGGCCTATATGATTGTGTATTGCTCATAACTTACACTTTTTCCTATCCCTGATTTCTGTCTCCCCTTTTTAACACTGCATTGACCTTACTTTTTGTATTGGAACTCCTGTAAAGGCCAACGTTAAGGTGCCCTTTGATAGGGCTGGGTTCCTTTACCCCTTTGTACTAAGCTTCGCATCTCACCATCATTACCTCTCTTAACCTAACTTTATTATATTATTCCTTCCGTGTTCAATGTCGATCCATGTTATTATTGTTCTGATCTTATTGTATTTGCTTGCAAGATTGCCCTATTTTTAATATTTTTTTCTTTTTCTTATTATTATTTTTTTCTGAAAAATGGCCGACATATATGCATTGATGAAAGCGAGTTATGCATTTGAAGAAGTCGTCACTTTTCAATTATGAATCTGAGTTGGATAATAATAACTCGTTTTTTTTGTTACCTGAAACTTTCGGCGGTCCCACTTGTTGCTCTGGGCTGTTCGTTCACTTCCACGATTCATTGACACTTGACAACTTGCTCAATGTTATATTTACATCACGCAATCCGGTTGAACGACAAACGCTTAATTTGGCCAACGAGGTTTTGGAGGTTAAACATAATGTTTTCTAACGGGTCATAACTCGGGCCACTTTGAAGGCTGCAACTCCCACTTTTTTTTTTTGGTGGCCTTCCCAGAAAATTTAGTTGAATGTCTGCTTGTTCATCTTGAAATCACGCACGTCCCATCATATGCACTCTGTAACTGTTTCTAAGATAGCGAGGTTCAGAAAAGGCTTAGCTTGTTTGGCAGCCGCAGACGGTTTCATCGTCAAGATACAATATAGTGCGCGTAAATTGACGTTAATGTTTTCGAATATCTCGTTTCAGATCGATCAAGTCTTGGACGATGATCGTCTGAGGCCTTCTTTGGTTTACGGCGACGACGAGGGCGATTTGGTGAGTTGAGTAGTTGGCTCATGTTGTATATAATCGCGAATGTCAAAGAAATCGTGTAAAAGTCATGGATTTAAATTCGGGAAAAGTTCAGGGAATAGTGATTTGTTTCGAGAAAGAAAAAAGTCAGGGAAGTTAAAATTTTCGTTCAGAGAAATTCGTATAAAAGTCATGGATTTATAGTCGGGTCGTGGACATCATGGAAAAATCGTGACATTTGATTTTTAACTTTAAAGTGAAATTTATTTGCCGTCGATTGATTTATTTACTCGAGTAATTTAGTGCATTCAATTTACTGAGATTATTTTTTTTTTCTTCAAAATTTCAGACTTATTGAGATTTTACTCAATAAGTCTGAATTTTTGAGAGAAAAAAATAATCTCAGAAAAGTCGGGTTTTTTTCAAAAATTCAGACTTATTGAGATTTTACTCAATAAGTCTGAATTTTTGAAAAAAAAATAATCTCAGTAGATATCAATTCTTGAAAAAAATAATCTCACTAAATCTCAGTTTTGAAAAAAAAATCAGGGAAAACCGTACAGAAAAGTCTAGACATGCAGTGCAATAAATTTTTATTTGTTGTTCATTTTCAAATAAATTTCATCCACGACGATTATGTATGTTATCATCATCAGTTGTTAAATTTAGTGTAGTGTAATTCGAGCATTACCATATTGTCCGTTTGGCTTGATGCCTGGATTTGTCAGATTGTAACGTTTTACTTAAATTTCTAACTGATATTTTAATGCGAGTGCAATGATTTTAAAGAAACGAAACTGCAATGCAATTTAATACGGAATAAAATAATGCATTTTAAAAAACATCATTTTTTTGAAGAAAAAAAAATCTAGAAATTTAGTCTGAAAAAATTCTAAAGTTCAAATCTTGTTGGAAATTTTGTGTGTGTGCAGTAAAGCAATCTAAAATTTCCTTGTTTTAAGTGTTTTTCTGTGAAAGGAATGTTTCGTTCTTAATGCTCGACGCACTAAAGGGCCGGTTGCACCATTACAGGTTAAATGAAAGTTTAGATAACCTGGGGTTAACTATAATCACAAGTCTATTATAATTGTGATATAATAAAATCACATTTTACTATAGGGATTTTAGTCCAAGGTTGAAGTAAACATGGAGACAAGCTGTGGTGCAATGCATTTCCTTAGTTAACCAGATGTTCACCTCGGGTTTTGGTTAACTTTCGTTGGTGCAACCGGCAACCTAAGGGCAGCATCAAGACTTCGCCCCCCGCGAGCGATTTATTTTTAATTTTGACGATTGTTTAAAATTTAACCGAATGTTTCAGATTCACATGTCGACCGCAGCAGAGTGGAGGGAGGCCGTCTTGGTAAGTGAGATAATAACACAGGTGACCAAATTAGAAATGAAAAGAGCTTTTAAAACTTGACCAGGTCGTTTAATGGTACCGCTTTCTCGTGCGTTTCAGTATGGTCGACGAATGATTCGTCAACCTGAAGGCGGCACCGCACCCAGATGGTTCACGACGTACATGGACGAGGTACGTAACGATGTTACGCGGTTATCGGGATTCTGCGTGATTACGCACCGTTGTTTTGTTTTTTAAAAAAAGTCGAAACCTTCCAGCGTTAACTCGGAACGGATGATGCCGATGAATGTTTTAAGAAAACTGGACTATGCTCGTATCAACCAATCGACGTTTTTTTTTTATTATTGTTATTTCTGGTTTTCTTTTTCTCAGTTCGAAGCGAAGCTGATGGGTGCCATCAACCGCAGCCGCAATCTAGTTCCTCCGACCGAAGATTCAAGCAATTACGGTTTCGGAGCACAGCGACGAGCCGCCGCAGTGAGAATGGCCAAATCGCACATGGGCATGCCGCACGTAAGCGACCGCGGCGTTTTGATTCTCGGCTGTTTTCTGAAGTTGGACACCTGTTCGCATACGTCATTCCCGAAAACATTTTTTGGGTTGGGGAATAGACGATTGCGGTGTTTGAGAGCCTTTCATTGCCCATTTGACGTGATTTGCCACGTTCTCCATAGTTGTTTTTATGTTTGTTGTTTTTATGGTATAAATAATGCATTTTTGCATGCTGTTGTTGGTGCGAGGAATTTTAAACGTCCCCCATTCGTATTCCGAGGCTACCCCGACTGACGATTGAAATGATTTACGTGTCTATTTCACTCAAATTCTGCTGATGATTTTCAAATGCGTAGAAATCGGGCATCCCAGACATCCTGTACATCCTATTTTTTGAGAAATTATCCTATATATCCTGTTTTTTGTGGAATTATCCTATATTTCCTCATTTCAATCATTTTACGAAGTCATTATTTACGTGTTTTATCTTTGATTTTGACAAATTGTAGGTGTCATTTCTTCGTTCCTTAAATTCGTAATGTTTCAAAGCAAATTTTGCGCAGGAATTTGACTTAAAAAATCGGGGAAAAGACTTTATTCCTCAGTTCTTTACTTTAACGAATTATATGGCAAAATCCATAATTTATATTTTAGTTTCGGCGTTCCTATACCTGATGATATCCAAATTTGTACAGAATTTCATTTCTACAAAAAATGTTTTAATCTGCCGAAGGCGTTCCATCACTTGTAATTCTTCCTCAGTGATTTCTTAGAAAAATACGTGCCAAAAATGCATAATTTGCGTTGAAATTTCGACATTTTTTGTCTGAAAATTATTTTTAAAATGTTTACAAAAAAATCAACGCAGCAGTGAATGTGACCGAAATTTAAAATGAATAAGACACAAATTTATCGTATAGTTGTTTTAAAAAAATTCCGATATTTCCTATATTTTTTGATTGTTTGCCGACTAAATGATTTTTTTTAAATGTGTAGCGATATCCGGAGCGCAGGGAAGTGGATCCAAAAGATTCAGATCTATTTAACGAATGGCATTGGAGCTGTCGTGCAGCCCGACTTGCTGCTGTTTCGAAATCTGAACCTGCAGGTAGTTTTAAAATCGTCGCTCTAAATCGGTGTCCACCGATGTCAGGCATTAATGTTTTTTTACCTAACAATGTCTTGCCCATTTCCTTCCAGAGGAACCCGTGGTGCATGCCGGCGTCTTCTGCCACCATTGCATGGTGTTGATCACGGGCATCAGGTACAAATGCGGGTGAGTCTTTCTCGGTTTGGGGTGCGGTCGGGTTCCTCGATGGGCTCACGATGAAGGAAGTTTGACGATTGATTGTGTGCAGGAACTGCGTGGATTACAACCTGTGCTCCGAGTGCGAAGCCGATGGAACCCACCATTTCAACACCCACGTTTTCTTAAAACTCCGCCATCCGATGCCACCCGCACGTACCGACAGACTACTGGGGCCGCTGAGACCTCTGCTAAGTCAAAATATTTATTACGCCAGCGCTGGAAACCCGAGGTGAGCTTTCGAATATTATCTCGTGAAATGTTCCTAGTGCGTGGTGCGAAATCGCCGATACGTTCTCGCATTAATCCGCCAAAAATGCCCAGTTTTTTTGATGAAGGATGGATGGTTCACGTCCGTCACTGGCAATGACGCGTGCGAATTAGCGCCGCATTGTTATTAATAAATCGGTTAGTTTCGTTGACCAATCTTTTATAAATTCATGAAAATTTAAAATGAATAAGATAATAATTTATCCTTTCGGTTGAAAAACGCATTGTAATTGAATAATTGAATTTAAAATGAATAAGATAATAATTTATCCTTTCGGTTGAAAAACGCATTGTAATTGCCCAATTTATTATTCCTGATGTAGAATCGGTTGTCCACTAGGGTTTCAGCTTTGGTTTATAATATCATAAGGCTCAGCTTATTTATTACAATTCATTATTACAGCAATCGAGGTTATAAATAATTAATGTATTGGTTA
>JAQIXS010003221.1:0-18928 GCA_034700785.1 Rossiulus vilnensis
CACGAGGACGGCGAAAGACCAAACGTCCGACTTGGTTGAGAATTCGTCGTCGAAGATGGCTTCTGCCGGCATCCAGCGAATGGGCAGCTGGTTGCCGTGGTAGCGGCAATACTCACCGGAATACGTGTCTTTGGAAAGACTGGGGTTGGAAATCTTAACGTCCAGAGTGGATGCGACCAAGCAGTTCCGTGCGGCTAAATCCTTATGGGTGAAGCGGTGGTTGGACAGATACTCCATGCCGAGGGCGACTTGGTTGCACAGGGACACGATTTGCGGGACGGACAGGGGAGGCGGTCTCGGACTCTTGCGAGGGTTATCCTTGCGTGTTGCCAACAAGAACTGTTTCAGATCCCCCTAAATTTGCAAAAAAAAAAGTTAGGATAACGAATGACTTTCCACAAGGAATGTCATTTCACGCATAAACCAGTCACTCTTTGTACTCACCCAGTCACTGTATTCCATGATCATGAAGAAAGGCTCCACGTCTTTGCAGACTCCCAAAAGGCGAGAGATGTTTTCATGATTCAGTTTGTGATACATATCCAGTTCACGTCTGAAGCTGAAGTGAGCTCCTTCCTCCCTCGAATGAAGCGTCTTCACCATCACGATGGTCTCCGCATCCCCATCTTGAATTCCTTTTGCCTTTGCCAGGAAAACCTCGCCAAAGTCACCTTTACCTAATAGTCCATGAAAGATTAGATGGTTTGTCAAGGTGCTCGTAACTGCGATACTATTCCAATGACTGTTTTTCATCATCGACGTCACGTACCTAGCAGCATAATTGTCTGCAAGTCGTGCCTGGGAAACTGCAGCTTGTCGTAGCTGGCTCGGCTGCGTTTTGAATGTTGAGAATGCGAGGAGCTTTGAGCTTCGCCATCGCTTTTCACGTGGTCCTTAAACGCGCGCGGCTCTTTGTTTTCCATTTCCCCTTCGTGAGGCACATCGCCATTTTCCGCCTTGTTCACTAAGAATCGGTGCAAAAAAAATGATGAGCCGATCTTATCTAAGATATCAATGTCGAAATTCTGGTAACTAACTAGTGTTGACTAGAAGGTTAAACGTGGCACCACTAAGCAGTACCGTGCAGAAAGGGGAGAAGTCAAGCGGCCCCAATTGGCAAGGCCCTACTCAGTCTAACGCAGATTAAAATTAATGAATGTTGATATTGTATATGGTTAAAGCATGTTGATTAAAAATAAATTGCAGCCTGAAAGTCATGGTGATGAACCTACATGTACATCATACCGATGGGTACCGATAGGGCACCGTAGTTTGACAAGAGGGCCTGCATTCCCCATCTGGCCTGGGTTTTTCACTGGCTCTGCACGGCTCTACCTTTAACTTCCACGCAATAACGCTCACGACATCCAACACTTACGGAGTGTACCTTCTGCAGCTGCTTGTGCGAGATACATTGCTTTCCGCTTTGCCCGACGATATCGGCACCACACCATCAGCCCGATAACCAGGACCATGTAAGCTGACGCTGCACCCAAGGTGATGGTAACAGTCTTGGTCATCATGTTTTCGTCTTTCTTTTCTTCGTTTGCATCCATTGGTGGTCGATTCGGGTCAAAATCTTCCGAACCTGATACAAAATTTTTTTTGTAAAGATTCACGTTGTCCCAAAGTATCAGGGGCAACGCCATTAATAAATGACTGGTTGTCAACACATTTTAAAGAAAGCAAACAATTTAACAACATGCATTGCTTTATCGAGCAAATTTACAAAGAAATCTTGAAAAAAAACATACATAATAATACAATATATTGGTTATTAACAAACATCTGAAAACAAATAGCTTTTTTGAGATGAATTGGATTATAAAATGCTGAGTCCAGTGCCTGATTAACCCATGTAGAGGCCCTTAAGGCCGTCGAAATCTCGAGGCCCCATTTGCACTTTGCAAAACACATCCCAATACGTTTTAAACAACAAAATCTTAATAAACCAATTTTATTAACAAAGCAAACATTGATAAAAAATATATTATGATATTATTAAACAAACATTAAACTTTTATAAAACAATACACTCACAACCAAATTCAATATTATTTTGATCCCTTGTCGCGGGGCCCATAGGCCGGTGCCTACTTGGAGTAATGGATAATTCGGCACTGGCTCAGTGGATAGATGAAGTATAACAATTCTGTGATCGTAAAGTAAATATCATGACTTCCATAACCAGAATTTCCTTTCATGACTTTTTTATCACTTCTATGCCAGTAGACACGCTGGATACGTAGAAGACATAATGTCAGTGTACTTACTTTTGACAAAAAGATGTCCTTCTGCTCGTTTGAAGCCACCACTATTGCCTGCTGTGCAGCCATACCTTCCTTGATCCTCCAAATGAACCTCGTTCACCATCAGCGATCCATTTTCCATGACGTGGAAACGCATGGGATCGAACCCGTTTAGAACGTTGTTTTTATCCCATTGAATGGTAGGCTGGGGATCGCCGTAGGCCTTGCAGTGAATCATCACGGAATATCCTTCGTATGCATCCGTATTAGTGGGATGAACGGTAAATTTTGGAGGTACTGAAAAGGATAATCAAACGAAGCTCACACATTTGCAATTATCGTAATGTTACGAGTATGACAGGGTTTCTCCATAAACGAAATTATCAGCTTTCCTGATTTTTCCAGTTTTTTGGACAAATTTCCATTACCCATAATTCAAAACCCTATAAAGAAGACAAGCAACTACAACAAATGCTTTATAATTTAAAAATGGACATTCCCCATTTCTATAGATGCAGAACTGACTGAGTGTCTTGCCTTGATAATGGTAATAAAAACCATTAAACATTTGGAGCTATGCAATTTAGTAATTAAGACTACCGTATACTTTCTTAGTATTATTTTAAAACTAACACTTCGAGCAAATTCCCGAAAACTGAATTTTAGCCAATAGTTCTTTGTTTTTTGGAAACACTATTACAGAAATGTCACAGGCAAAGTTTTCATAAATACTGAATCACACACTGATTTGAGTTAAAAATAAACTACTGGCACAGAGTCAGCTTTTTTAAAACAAAATCAATACCTCCCCTTCTCACCCGAGTATTCGAGGCTTTTTCAATATCCCTGACAATTCCAGGTCTGGGGGAACCCTGTACGAAAATGTAAGAAAAGTTCACGCACCAGTAACATCTACTTGAATGGTGGCGTTTATTAATCCCTGAGGGCTGGATGCTATACAAGTGTATTTTCCAGCATCTTCCATTTTCACGGTGTCGAAATGCAACGTTCCGTTTTCGTCATGAATGTGTGATGGCCACTCAAAAAACGGTTCGCCTTCTTTAGTCCAACGCACGACAGGCTTAATGGAACCCCTTGCCTTGCAGTAGAGCTTTGATTTCGTGCCCAATTCGATCCTACGATTCACAGGAATGGGAACAAAATTCAAATTCTCTGCAAAAGAAATAGACTGGCATTTAACGAAACGTCAATCGGGTATTAAACCACACTTGCCGGCCGCACGCATTTCATACCTTTAACGTTCAATTGAGCAGGAGAAGATTGAATGGGTGGATAGCCAACAGTCTTTATTTCGCAGACATATTCACCGGCATCCAAAATTTGAACGTTATGAATGCCGATCGTTCCGTTGTGCTGATGAATGAAAATATGATAGGAATCGTCCTTGAGCAATCTATCCTCTAACGTCCAACTGATGGTAGTGTAAGGGTAAGGGGTACCCATATGGCCGCAAGTGAATTGGGCCCAACCTCCTTCATCCACAGTGAGGGATAAAGGTTGACTCTTGATTGACGGAGGTGCTGTAAACATAATTCATGCTTCAGTTACGTTATGTCATACCTCGCTATACTACCGCTCTTTACACGACGTTTCGCAATAACAGCCTTTTTTATGTCGTGTTTCACTTCACAGCCTACACTGTTTCATTATACAGCCAAAAATAAGGAAACCTGGTCTTTTTTCACACAAATGCGTGAAAGTGCATGGGTCTTCGAGGCATATGGAAGCATTTAGGTCACTAGAGTCTGCAATAGTCATCCTTTTTTTTCACATCTTTTATTAACGGTGTAACCCAGCACATCCTCTTCCACAGAGATAAGCAACTCATTCTCGATAATTTTTCTGCTGGGTTAAAAGTGATTAGCCTTTTGAGAGCTTAAACTTCAGATAAGGCCAGCGACAGCAATGGTGTCACGCGACTCTTCAGGCTGTTCAAAATTATTGCATTTTTACTTTTCAATTTTGTTTCAGTTCTTTAAAACTTGCGATGGAAAATTAGTTTATAATGAAATAAAATTTAAATTTATGCATTTTTAACCAACAACTTAAGTGATTTTCTAATTTTTTAAATGAGTTTTGGAAAGTATCCTATGTAATTTATTGTTTGTAGTTAAAAACATGTATCGTTATACAGCATTTCCCTTTACAGCCAACTTTCCGGGAGCTTATATAGGCTGTAAAGTGAGGTATGAGTCTATATTAATTACCTGTTTGCTTTAAACCTTACCACAAATGTTAAATAAAAGGTATTAAGCAACGATTAATAGAGAATCCCATCAATCAGTCATTCTTATTAGACCTTTATTGTGTTACTTACTTGAAATAATTAATTGCACCGAATCCTTCTTTGTACCAGCCATGTTTTCCGCAACACACGTGTAATTACCGCGATCGTCTGCCTTAGTGCCTTCAATGATCAACAGCGTGTCATCCACCCGAATCCGGCCGCTGTCAGAAATGACTTTTCCTTTGGGATCTTCCCACCAGACGCGAGGCTTGGGAAACCCTTTGGGAGACTTGCACGTGACTTCAAAAACTTCATTCTCCGGAACAACATTCGTGCTTAAGGCTCTCGATGCGGGCTCAAACGAATCCTTGTCAATGTTTTCAAGATCTGTAAAATTGAACATTTTAGCCTAAACTAAAAGTCTGCAAGTTGAAAACGAAGAAAATAACACTGCAATGATGACTAACATGCAATCGACAACTCAACGACGTATGTTTGGATCGGTTCCTCTTTGGATAATCCACGTATGCCGACACACTTGTACGATCCTTCGTCCGAATTCTTCACTCGGTTAATGTGCAAGGTACCATTGGGATAGATAGTCATTCTGCGAATTGAAATAAAATTAAATAGACAGGTACACGCTCCAGTCAGTTTCCAGAGTTGCACGACTGCAGCGTGTTTAATGAATTTTCATCATGTTTGAATCAAAATCATCATGAATTTTCATAATCACATATGCAACCGAGAAGTACTAAAACTGCTTTTACAAACTATTTAATAAATATGTTGATAGATTGGCATACCTTGAGTTATTACTGAGAGGTCCTTCGTCTCTTGCGTACCATTCAATTATTGTCGCGTTTTCATACACGCAATCAAAACTGGCTGCATCCGATCGCCGAACAGTGAGGTCTCGAGGCAATTGTCGAATGTGAGGCGCATGAGGATCTATTAAAAAAAAGGAAAATTCAATTGAAGCTAGCCAATGACACTTTTACATCTTTATAATAGGCAGATACACAGTTTTACAAACTATATACCATGTTACCCAAAGTCCAATGTTATTTCAGTTCTACTTCAAATGCAGGTCATATTCGAAAGTGAACTTCTTAATGGTATGGCAAAAGCCAAATTTGACTATTTTACTATTAATTTAACTCAGTTATTCCCAGACATGGATAAATTATCCAAAATTATATGTTTTTTTCTTTAGATAATTACTCACCTCGGTGCACACATTAAAATTTACATGTAAATGAAAGCGTAGATGAAGAAGTAGTCTAAAGAAAGTGATCAGTTAAGAGACGTAAAAGACAAGACAACAAATATGTTGTTTGCTTTCTAATTTTAGGACTCTCTTCATTTGTCTCTGTGCAGTTAGTGTTAATTAGTTATTTATTAGGTTAAATGGACGTCCTGATAACATGTATTGGTAAAAAAAGTTAGGGAAACTCTGGATTTTAACTATTACTAAGGTTCTCAACTTTCTGAGTTATTCCCGATGCTGCTAGAATTTCACGTCTGTAGCTTTGTGGCGAAGTAGGAAACGAACATCATTGATTGTAGAAACAAACTCAGAAGAAGAACATTTCTGAGCTTAACATCACTTCGAAATGATGTCTTTTAACAAGTATGTTTATCATTAATGAGATTTGGAACGTATGTTATCTTATGTCATTTATATAGGTTTATATGTAAAACATGCTTCATTACACAGCATTTAGCTTTACAGTCAACTTGACAGTAACTTTGGGAGTTTTAGCTAAATTTCCCAAAGTGTTTGCCTTCATTCAGTATACATACAGTATCATACACATTGGTCCCTTCCTGATTTAGTAGTCTTTCCCTAGAAATCCAGACATTTACTTCAGTGCTAGGATGTCAACGATCCCATGCAACTCCCCCCTCAAGTTCAGTTCATGTGGCCACCATAAGGGAAGCGCAAATGCAACTGCTCTTCAAAGACTCATTCGCCGAACTGTGTGTGCCTGCCTCATGCGAGCTTCTCTTCGCCTTTGAACAGAATTTTAATGGAAACAAACAACAGGGGCACACCACCAGTACGTAAACAACGGAGGCGCTTTTGAATCGTGCCGCAAACGTAAATAAAACAGGGGAGTTTCCCCAGACCAGTAACTCAAAACGCAGTCATCGATCTTCAGGTGAATTCGTCAATGCTCCCGAAATGAAGATGGGAGCGTTCGTCTTTTATCACCTCGTAAATTATCCAGTTGGACAATTATCAGCGTGGCTTTTTGCGTGATGCACAAACACGCTACTGTTTTATTCGGCTTTTTAAAAAAAAAGTGCAAGAGGCGCAAAAAATAGGAGAATTTAAAAAGACCACTTCATTCACGCTTGATAAATATTCACATAGTCGAGTGAAATGACTTGAAATACTTATTATAATTGCTAAATGCATTTTCCCCAATGCTGAATTAGTCGCCCACTAGGGTTTCAGCCTTAGTTTATAATATCATTATGTCACGTTTATTTATAAGAAATTTAAGAAATCTGAAATAAAAAAACCGTTTTGCAACTCGCAATGCAAGGTTGCCGTGCAGGGAAACCACGTTTATGGCGGTCACGGTTTTGCTTCAAATTTCTTATTTTATTTTATACAAAGACTACATTCTGGGAATCAATAATCTGGCCAGTGGTGGGGTTGCATGTTGCACATCTATATGAGGATGTGTATAGGGATGGACTCATTCATATTGGAGGTTATTCACAGGGTTCCCCCTGAAATACAATTTTACACTTTCCTGACTATTGCCTGACGTTTCCAGGTTTTTGAACAAATTCCTCTGACCACAATAAATGAAAGAAATGCTATGATCCAAAAACGGGGAATTGTCTATTTCTATAGATGCAGTGCTATAGTGCTATTGTAGCTTCTATAGTGTGCCATATCTTGGCTTAGGCGTTGATTAATACATGTAACTAGCAATGGTATTTACTTGAAAATAATTTCCCTGACTTTTTCAAGATAAATTACTGTTTCCCTGACAATTCCAGTTGTTCCATGTTTTCCAGTACTGGTGAACCCTATTGCAAAATAGCCTGGATTAAATGCCTCGGAGAATGCTGCGGAAACCATGGTCACATTTTGCATGATTGATTACGTTTGTTTAGCTTTTCAGACTTACGTTTTAGGGTGAGCGCGAACTTCTCGACGCTGTCCACTTCGCCAGCATCATTGCTCACTTTGCAAGAGTAGATGCCATTGTCAGCAGCCGTGATGGCCAGGATCTGAAACTTCTTCCTCGAAATGGTGATCCGTTCGTTGCGAAAGAGCATCAGGTTGTTGCGGTACCAGTCGTACTTCAGCTCTGGATTGCCTTCGGCGTGGCATCGCAGCACCAGTTCCACTCCATCTTTTAACTTGTCCGGATGTTCTGGAGACTGAAGAACCACCGACACAGACTCACTGACCCCTAAGAAGAAGAAAAAACATACAGCTGCGACTAACTGCTTTATAAACGTGGATTTGTGAAGTATCAAATTTTTAAAGTTTGAAAGTTTTGTTAAACGCAATACAATAACAATTAAGTCATCAATGTCTGAAGACATTAGTCTGACAGTAGATTTCAAAATCTAAGTATCTCAACTTAGCAAACAATTACATGTAATGCTGAAATATTTCGTACGATAATTTTTCATCACTACGAATTACGCAATGTTAAACGAGAATACTGCAGAAAATATTACGATGTTATTATTAGTGTAGTTTTTCATCTCTTGCATGAATTCAAAAAAATAAGATCAGAAAGATCCATGCCATTGCCATGGTGACTACTGAAAGGTTTGCCTTTCAGAATGCGGATTGTCAAATTCTCAATAAAAACAACCACAACACTAGCTTTAAGGGGTTACTCCCCTTATATGCTGATTTTTTTTTTATAACATCAGTATTTGTAATACAAACTATATAACACTTAAAAAGGACATAATGAAATTTAAAGAGTAAATGGATTGTGAATTATTGCGTGTGTTGTTATATTTATTTCAACAAACGTTTGCACAACTCCCATTTAGGATCACCTTTTTCAGTCAACACTGGTTGAATTGGTTCAATAAGCCAAATTGTTCCCAGGTTGAATCCATTACAAGTGCATTTTCCTCGTTGTAATACTTTAATGATGTGTTGAATAAGTAAAACCGACTGGGATATTAAATGATTATGACTTAATGAGGTGTATACATGTGGGCCTACTGGTATTTATAGGCGCCATAAATAAAAAGATATAAACAAACATCGTTATTGTTGTCTAATGATATTATAATGTCAGCCCGTCACAATTGGGGAAATAAAATTTAGCTCACTGAAATATTTTTCCAAACAGGCCTAGGGTAAGTGATCTCTAAACACGCCGCACTATTATATGAATCCCCAGTACTTGGTGTCTACGGGATCTGAAAAAGTAAAATTAAAGACTATTCATGCGCAACACGTTTTGAATTAAGAAGAATTTAAGAACAAGTCTTTTAATTGTTTATTTCTTGTTAGCGTCAGAGGAATTGCTACATGTATTGTAATTTTAGTGGATATATAAATTTAACATCAAATTGTTTCTGAACAATAGTGCTTTCCCGTTTTAAACCCAAGGCATAAATATAAACGACTCTTAAAGTTAATTTAATGGCTTTTCAGATATTTCGATAACCTAAATTTGAAGAACTACTTTTTTGGCCTATGGAATGCCTTGTATAAATCTTTCAATGGACCCTTAGAAAAATCACCAAGGCATCAATTTTGCTAACAGGACAAATTAATATTCCTTCTTATAGGTAACACGTGTAATATTGAAAAAGTGAACCGCATGAAAGTTTGGAAATGATTCCAAAATTAGAAATCATTATTGGAAATGGTGAAATTGTTATTATTTAAATCAATTTTTGTGCATGATTAGTTTCAAAAGTATAGTAAAAAAATACAAAATAAAAGTTGATATTGAAAAATTCCAGGTTCCAATACAAAATCCTGAGTTTTCTAGAGACTCTAGATTCTTCCCCCCTTTTAAGGTGGTTTCTCCAGACTCGATAGGCTGGAAAACTGTCTCATCGTTCACATCAATTTAAAACTCAGCCGACATTAATGTGTTCTAAGGTTCGATATACAGTAATAAAACCGTAATTTCAGTAGGAAATCTGAGGGTAAGAAGGGCTTGCCATAACATAAACCTTGAGTACAAGCTAGGATGCGCGGCCCTTGGCAACATCATTCCTAATTTCGTGAAGAACTTCGACATTAGCCGTAAAAGTGAATAGCATCCTGGCAAGGGGAAGAAAAAGTTTTAAAAAAAATGAAATTAAAGGCGCCTTCCTAGCTGTCAGGAGGGATCAGAGGGGTCTTCTTCAAGAGACTCTGGATGCCAGATGCTCTCAACTTAGGAAACTGCCATCGAGCAATTTAGAATGAATGTACTTTTAACTGGAAATTTTAGAAATGCGAGAAACGTGCCTTCCTCCCAGATGATTTATAGTCAGAAGAAAGAAAAGACTTCCTAAGAAAATATCTAAGAAACCTTCGTTGCAAGAAAGACCTTTCTGTTGAAGAATGTGAGGAGCTTCCTGCATCCAGTAAATCATTGGATGGACATCATACATAGGGAAAATAGCGAAGGTGAATAAATACCTAGTAAACGTGCCGTACATTGGGGTAGTATTCAAACAAAAACTTATATATTAATCAGCTCTTGTTTGGAAAACTGAATAAGAATTGGGCATTGCGAGAATGCAGTTATAACGTTCAAATGAATGGAGATAGAAATTATTTTTATCATTATTTTATTTTAATTTTTTCCAGTATGGGTCTTATTGAGAAAAAGAAGTTCGGTGGAGGGGATTCTTTAAATAGCATGGAATTAACCATCGAGATAAAGGAAACAGTCGTTTGCAATCCGCTTATAGGACTCTTGGGGGTCTAATTATAAATTTTTACATGCCATTAGACGTTGGCATACTCTCCCAAATCAGTCTTAATTTGAGCTAATAGAAATTAAATTTACCAATGAAGTGGTGGCAGACACATAATTAGGTACATTATTTGGGTATCACCCTGCCTACTTCTTCCACCCCGACTTTGTGGCATTCACTTCCGCCAATAGGGAGCTTAGTTGAATTGAATTGGTTAAATTTGAACCCATCAAAAAACTGAAGAAGGAAGTTTCAAAATATAACATTTGACGAAATTGGCGAAATCGAGGAAGGTGGCGAAATCAGAATGAAGCGTGGAATGTTTTTGGTTGATGATGAATGAAAAAGCGAAAAAAGAAGCTGGTCAAAAATTTCACACTATTTCAGAGGATCGATATCCAGCTAATAGAAATCTTATGGAAACTAAAACTTGAGCAAAATTCAGAAGAACCAATCACATTTGCAATAGGCTATATTTGCCTAAATCCTTGAGAAAGATGAAAATGATTTATCATTTGGAAATCTAATGATATTGGTAGAGAAACAATTGCATTTCACCAGGTCGAAAAAAAATATATATACAGTAGCCTATATAGGCCTACAGAAATAGACGACTGGTGTTAAGAAAAAAACTTCAGTGCAGCCGTGCAGGCCATGTCATAGATTTTAAAAAGTTTGCAATCGACTAGCATTCCCTAATGGATATACACGCATCGATGAACAAGACGTAATGGATTTCAATTGGCTTTTATAGATTGAATTCAAAAAAGATCGATGTGAGAAACCGCGTTTTTAATGGCTTTTATTTGAAAACACGGGCTCTAGCAGATCTGCAATTATATTTTTATCGTACAGACACTGAATTGGAGGAGGAGAAGGAAGAAGAAGAAGAAAATGGGGGAACGAAACCCCTGATGAGGCTGAGACCATACAATTGTTTTCTCGCAATGATAAAAGACGTCGTTCAAAACGTCGAATCGAAATAAGAAATGTCCTTCCTGTCTTCCACCATTTTCTCCTGTTGTTTTTTTGTCCTCTGACACATGTCACCGATCAGCACTCAGCAGCATCACAACTCATTTCAAGCTTGTGGTTAGGCTTTTTTTTTATTTAAGTGCAGTAGGCCTACATGCACGAATTTGAATGCGAGTGCTATATTCGATGACCTCATCCCTCCCTAGCGTTTGATCTGGCCCAATCCAGGAGACAAATGTTCGTCTCTCCCCACTGTCAATATCCTCCGTTTCCCTCTGCCAGAGCTCATTGATCTGTCTGTCCATGTCCAAATCCCCAATTCGATTAGTGGGGAGGAGGAAACACGAAAAGCAGCGGAATAAAACACGAAAAAACATTAGTTATAAAAGCCCCACGTTGGAAGCTGGTGGAGATATGGCTGCTGGACCAGTTATCCTTTGATGGATTTGCGACTGCCACTAAGGGCCCATCACGAATAGTATGGTTTCCTTCTTTCCTTTGCTCTTTCGTGCAAATGGCAAATAGGCCTAGTCACTTAGTGTCACTGTGAAGTAGGCTTATACTTAGGGTGAATAAGTGGAACTGCACCGTCTCTAGTGTATTTGCTAGGTTTTTTTAACGAGTGATATCTCTTCATAGATATTCCACAAGGGGTCATTTATAAGGCAAGAGTTATTTCATCCTTTCATTACTCCAAGTTTGTATAATTATAAAAAACTATTAGTTGGTTTTTGGAAACTGAAAACTCAGCAGCTTCGATTGCAGCTCCTAATTTTAACCTAATAATTTTATAATTTCTCTTAGACCACAATCTAGCAAATGAATGTGTTCAACGATTATTTATAGTACTGATGTTTGTTTGACCAGAGATACAGAAGAAAATTCAAGAGATCAATAAAATCACCTTGCGATTGGCAGATGCTGGTAAAATATCACCCGTTGTATCCTTATGCAGGGTTACCACCAAAATTAATATCCTCAACTTCCCTGACCTTTCTGGGATTTTGGAAGGAAGTTCCCCCGATTCCATCAAAACCTTTTATGGAACTTATAGAATTTAAAGATTTTATAATATAAAATGGAAACAAAACTTTTACAATTACTGGTATTTTTATGATTTATTTCAAAAGTTGAATGCGTGCTTAAGATAAATAGGGCATCTCCCACTTAATTCTGACTTTCTCAACCATTCCAGAGTTGCAGATATACTTGTACGTGTAAACAATACTTGCCAGAGACAGAAAGGGCATACATTTCAACACGCAAATAAACGCAATGGAAAGCATGCAGACAGGTATCCATCGCGTTCCGTGCTGGTCAAGCGATGTGCGTGACCAGTGACCACGCATGATCAACTGCCGAAAAATCCATAATGACAAGTTACTGCTTTAATTTACGAGCATAATTTCACATGCGAGCCGCCCTTTCCCCCCTCAGGTTTATGGTAATCCGACAAACGATGCGTGGACTTCGATCGAAGCTCATTAAAATTCCTGGCGCACGTTAATGGCTACACCTGAAACTCGATTTCCTCCCGAAAATAGCTTGACCACTAAGGCCAGATGAGTGAGCTGCCTGGACAAACATAATACCGATATCATCTAAACAGCGTTAAAAACCCGACTTGAACAAAATGAGAAAAAAATGAGTAAATACATCCTGTAGATACTGTACCTAACATTGCAGCCTTGATATACACTTACAGTATAAGCAAAGAAACTGGCCCAACTAAAGGTATCAAAAAGGTGGGCCAGTTTCTTTGCTCTTAAGTGCAATAATAGTTACTGTAATTGGATCTCTATAGTATTACTGGTTACTGCAGAAACCACAATTTTACCGTATTTGTTTTCTAACACATTGCGAGAGTCGATGCCACTTCCATTCAGAGCACTACTAACCTGGAAAATTCAGGGAATTTTGAATATGAACCTGGAATTTTTTAATATCGACTTTATTTTGTATTTTTTTTTTAATATAATTCTGAAACTCGGCACAAAAACTGATTTGTCTACCAACAATATCATCGTTTCCAAACTTTCGTGCGGTGGACATTTTCAATGTTACTCTTGTTACAACCGTTAAAACTAATCATTAAAACTATATCACAACATGACCCTGAAAACTCCAGAAATGTTGCTTTCTGAAATCAGTAGTCACCCTGCAACTCCCTGTTCCAGCGGATATTTCGACAGATAAAACGAGCACAAGCTCAGCTATGACAAGCGGATTATTTATGGCTAGATATGGAGAGCAAAACAATGGCCATTCTGAACATAAATAATCGATGCGTAAGCTACGTATCACCAAGTCAAGATTTTCTCTGAAACAGGCGGCAGCAACCAAAAGCGCTCGGCTCCAACGTAGCAGCACTCCCAACTTCCAACTTATCTTCTGCAGATTCTTTAAATTTATGCAAATAGATACCGTACATTTTAACCCCCTGCATTTTTCCGTATCTCCCTCCCCACCTCGCGCAAATAAAAGGTGCCTTTTGTGTGGAGCCGGTCTAGCTTTTATCACAAAGACAATATTTGTTGTCGTTTCTTTTGAACGCTGGAGCTGGCTTAGCGAAGCCTTGTTTACAGAACGAATAATATTGGGGAAAAGCTTAAAGTCACATCTTTCCGGAGATCTTTAGGAGCCTAATCTGAGCCACCGGTTTCGGGAAAACGAGTGGTAGAGTAATATCGTAAATAAATAATAAGACAACGTGCATGTAGAAAAGAAGGCGCCTGGCGTGGCGCACCGAAATTCGAGGTAACTTCGCGGGAAGGATACCAAAAAAAAATCTTTTAATTCAACGATTAATTAAATCCTATTGTCGAAACTCGTGCCTCGGAATGACCAAGAGCGACGCCCTTCCTGGCGCAATTGAATTTGTTTGTACCTACAGGACACGGGTCTACGTGTACCGTTTATAGGCACCATATTTACGTTCAAATAAAGCATTAACTTTCAGAAAGAAAAAAAATGAAATCTAAATTCTTAAGGACAGCAGTCCATGGTTCACCTCCTGCTTGATGCTCTGCGCCATGGGTTTAGGAATCATCAGGAGAAAAGACAAGCGAAAGAAGAACAGGATAAGAAAAACAAAAAAACAACAAACCAAAATGCAAATTATGGCGGCAGTTGCACGTGCAGATTTACCAGTAAAGGATTAATTAGTAGGTAAATAAGATGTGTTTTAGGTCAATACCCTCTTATAATTGAGAGTGCTCTCAGGAGTCAGAAGGAAGGAAATGATTGGACATACAAGCCCAGTTTCAACGTACACGTAAAAATGTTATAATAAAAACTGAAAAACATGAGACCGCCGTGATAACGATATCATACAAGTGGATGGGGTATGGAAAGTGACAACCAAGGGATTGGGGGAGCCCTAAAACCCAAATTTACGATTATGGTATTTATGGATGACCCCATATTAGGATTATGATGACAACAGCGTGATAAGAGCGTTTCCCAAATGATCAAGGGTCTCCAGTGAGAAACAATGCGACTGCAGGGGGTCAACGTGTCGACTTCTTGATAGGCGTCCTTTTTGGATGGCCCCTATCACCCCTCGTGATGGCATCCAAACAGAATCCGTGATTCGAAAGATGACCTGATACTGCGGAATCCTTTCTACAGTATCTGCAATCTTATTTCGATGCTTAATACTTTATAAAACTGACCATATCTAAACACAATTTCCTTACAACTGATAGCATTGGACTTGGCTGACAGCAGGCAAGAGAAAAAGTCCAATCGGTGCTTTTTCATTGGGCCAACCAACCGTAATTGTTTTCGTCGGCCATTTTCTGCTTATCCAAGAGTTGCCAATCTCACGATGCAAAAACTGAGAGGATCGATAGGAAATACGTGAGCTGCAATCCGAAATCTCCTCCCGGGCCCTAACCTAAACACGCCATTTCACAGTTCTGAGAGTTGGATGTCGTGAGTGGTAAGGAAGGCACCGAAACCACCCTCCCTCATTTGAGGTGGCTGTCGGTCTAGGCCTGCGCCGATTTCGCGGAAAATCTCAGGAGGAAAAGAAAAAATAAAGAGAACCTGAATAATTGAATAATTCACGACATTCTTCCCTCTTTCGAAAAGTTCAAGAGGAGGATGCGAGATGAAATGCGGCAAACGGAGAACCAAACTGCGAACAGAACATCAAATCAGCTTTTTCGTCTTGTTTGAATCAAGCTTGAACAATTTGAACACAATAAAGGAAACAGACATTTCTTTTTCTTTTTTTCAAAAAAGACAACGGCCAGTTACATCACGCTCCGCCGAACTCAAAAGCAATTGAAAATGGCGTTAACCAACGATAACAATGAAATTTACCATCGAAGTGCACATTGAGCCTGACGGGGGTTTAAAAAGCTTGGATACTTGTGGTCAATTGACCGTAAAGCGCTTTAACAAAATGCTGAAGCCTCTAATCGGTCTTGGAATACACTTTTTTGTCATTTCCTATGAAAACTGATTTTTTTTTAAAGAAGAGGAACATTTTTTCGATGACCCTCTTAGCTCTTTCCCCACACTTCAATCACACTAATTGGAAACTTCTTCCCTGTCCAGGGTGTCCACATTACACTAATACATGTACATGTATCTTTGGTCAAGAAGTGCGTCACTTTTTTTACATTACAAATTCAACCAAAAACTGATGTCATGATGCTCATTTTGTTCACATACACTGTAACATTCGATGCCAACGTTAATGTTAATCACGCTTATTTTACGGCAATAGACCTTCGGCCTTATAGGTAATCCAGGGTGTCTGCAGAAATTAAATTTTCAATTTCACTGACTTACAGGTTTTTGGAAAAATTTCTCTGACTTAATCAAGAAAAAAAAATATGGAATAAAATGAAAACAACATTTTCTAATTTCTGATATTTTTATAATTTCAAAAGTTATCATTTTCTGACAAAGTAAAAGTGGTGAATAGGGGAATTTCCCATTATTGCGTGAGTGAGACTAGATACGCCCTATTTTGAGCAATATTACAAACAACTAATCGCTTGAGATAATGGATGGAGGGATAAATATGAGATAATCGTTTGATAAAATGTTTAAATTTCTTTATTTCTTCCATGTTGTTCTTACTTCTTTTCCAATTCTTTTACAATTCCAGGTTTTCCAGGTCATTGCAAACCCTGTAATGGATATTTATCTCGTGATAAAAATTTAAATTGACGTCATTCGTAAAGATTTAAAAAAATATATATATATATATTGGACGAGAAGACAAAAATTGGACATCTGAACTCGCTGACCACTAACTGCGGAACAGGGACTTAATCCAAAACAATTAAATCCAAGACAGAATGTATGACTTCATCATTACAACGATGGGTCTTATAGAAAAAATAACCTAAGCTTTCAATAGCATATTACATGATTTTGTGCATTACAGATAATCGTGCTGGACAGATAAATGACACGGATCTAATTCCACTCTGGCTCACTGACCGGATGGTTACTGGGCCAAATAAGGGGCATCCCCATAACACATGCTGGGCTTCCGTCTCGCCTGCGCTATCAGTGTTTAGTCTTCCTCCGAATCCATTAGCAACAAGAAAGCCCATGTTCAACCAGTCCTGGGGCCATTTATCATCTTCATGCTAGGCTAGTGCGCTTAAGCCTCACTTCTCGCATGGGTTATTTATGAGAATAAAGTTTCAACAAAAAAAAATACTGGTGAGAAATTTCTTTCTTCCAAAGGCACGTCAGACGCAGCCGAAGACAGACATAAAGAAGACGACAGCGAAATCATTCAGGCGGGGGAAGTTAAAAAAAGCCTGTTAAATATAGTTTAAAAAGATTAATTAACATTGAAATTCCTCCCACGTACGAGAAATAGATTGCGAAGTTCAACCCTAAAAAATAAGCACTGCACTTTTCTTTCTTGTAAGCATTGTCAGAAGTACCCTTTCTCTTTTGGCAGGATCTACTTTTTATTAAAGCCTAAACGAGTTTATAAGCCATTTTTTGGATCACCCTGAATCGATGGCAATGAACCTTCGAAGACTTTTCATGGTCACGGGTGCTCACCTAAACCATGATAAAACCACAATACGAATGTTACAGCAAACGTGATGCACGTCAAATTCACTACATGTAATTCAGACTCTTGTATAAAACAAATTGAGACCGGAAAGGCATGGCACAGTAGTTCTTAAATTAATAAGAAAATTGAACAACAGAATAGATCACTTGAATGGTTTCCGTCAACGCCCATAGCACATTTTGTGAGAGCTACCACTTATTAATTGGAATTCGTTTCATTTTTACAACAATGCAAACACACCACATTAAAGCAGGTTGTCATGTTGGCACCACTCATCTAGATTCTAGACCTCTGCTCTGTGCAATACGAATATGTTGATTACTTGACTGAATTGCAATGTAGTAGCATTATGCCAGCCATTTTGACAACAAACAAAAAACTGAGCAAAAAATCCATCAGCTTATGTAGTTTGTTCTTGGAACGTAACCCACGATATTGTAGTTTATATTTTAACCAGAAAGTTCCGAATAATCCGATTTCCAGAATGACATTGCAATGCGTGCCATTAGTTTTATTATACTGCAATTCAGCTGCTTAAATTCATTTTATTTAAATGTTCGAAAGCACTGCACTGTGTAATTATCTATTAACACCTCTAAAACGGGGCATTTATAGGGAAAATTCGCTAAAATCTGAATTATTCGTAACTTGCCTCCCACCCCTCAAAGAAAAACCCTTTTTTTGCAATATGCCCTATCAAGTGTTGCGCTTTTTTTCGCAACAACAAATTTCTCTTCACTACAGGTTAGACTAGCCTATATTTGTACAATGCATTTTAGGTTTCACTAAAATCAATAATTTTAGTTTTTTTACAATTCCAATCGATATCCGCAAACAACCGGTGTTAATCGGGTCAATAAACCGATGGGCTAACATCTCTTAAAAATCGTGTGCACTTGATTGCGACTTCAAGGGCTTCAGCGGGACTTCAAATCCTTCTGGCTAACATTCAATGAGTCGAAATATGTTTTGTGGTATCATATATTATATGTGGTATTTATACATTTTTAGCATGATATGATATGCATAATTTTTGCTATACAGCATTTCGCTTTACAACCAACGTTCTAGGAATCCATCTAGGACGTTAAGAGAGGTTTGAGTATTTCTTCTAGAAACATTTCCGGGGTTGGGGGAGTAAGATATTCCTACAGGCTTCAGCTGCTAAGATGAATGAGTAACAACAAGACAGACAGATCTTGGTGAACATACAGCTGTAATTTTGTAATGAATCCTTGCATATTTTTCATGAGCTTGAATTCAATTTTCGTGTACTCGTTAATGGTTTCAACAAATTGTGCAACTCACGCCACAGACTCATGCGAGGGGCTAACATCTCTTAAAATCGTGTACACCTGACTTCAAAGATTTCAGTGGGACTTCAATGAGATTTCATTGATTTCCGCAGGACTTCAAAGACTTCAACCAACATGTACACCTGACTTCAGAAGATGTTAGCCCCTCGCATTTAAC
>JAQIXS010003222.1:0-18926 GCA_034700785.1 Rossiulus vilnensis
ACTATTCTGATGGAGTTGTTGATGACAATTATACTTCTGAAACAGGAAGTATTACTGCCGCTGATGCAAGTGAAGTTGGTTCCAGCAACGAGGAAAACAGATCATCAGTACCGACAGATGCTCATCCAGAGACTGAGAGTCAAGTCTCAGTGCAGCCACGCAGATCAGCTAGGGTCAACAAGGGTAAACCGTCAGGTAAACTTTGTCTTCTTACTCAGTCAGTGACCGGAAAAGATCCAACCTCGTGGACAGAAGTACTGCAATTGCCACAGCAGGAAAGAGCACTGTGGAAGCAGGCCGCACGAGAGGAACTGAATTCACTGAAGAAGCACGGAGTGTGGGAATTGACAGATTTGCCACCTACACGAAAGGCGATTACGTGTAAGTGGGTTTTCAAATCCAAGATGGACGCAGATGGACGTGTCCATACTCGCAAGGCTCGACTCGTCGCCAGATGGTTTGGCCAAAAGTACGAAAGATACTACGACCAAACATTCGCACCAGTTGTCCGACATGACACGGTTCGAGTGCTACTCGCCGTTGCTGCAGCAAGAAATCTGCATGCGCGTCAGCTAGATGTGAAAAATGCCTACTTGCACGGAGATCTACAGGAGGAGATTGACATGTAGCAGCCGGAAGGTTTTGTCCAGGAAGGCCGCAGCAACCAATTTTGTCGACTGCATAAAAGTTTGTATGGTCTGAAAAAGTCAGATCGTATTTGGAACCGCAGTCACCGAAGCCCTTGTCAAGCTGGATTTTCGTAAAAGTCTAGCAGATCCCTGTCTTTTGATGCGGAGGGAGCATGGAGGAGCGTGTAGACAACATAGTTCCTGTGCAAAATGTTTGCCGTGAAAGGATAAATTATTTTCAATATGACAAAAATATGTCATTTTTGGCGAATTGTGGACAATTTTTGTGGCTGGTTTGCAAGCTGGCTTATAAATCAAAACGACTGTAGAGAATCAAATTAAATCCTGGTGATAAATATCGTATAACTAACCATTTATCACCGTTTGGTTTTGTATTTCTTAGATGAAGAAAACATTCTCAAATCCATTGCGTCGCTTCCGGTCTGAAGTAAACGTTCATGAGGACAAGCTTATCCAGTTTAATGAGCGGGTTACTATTGAACCAACTGATCTCTCTTCAAGTTGCAGTCAAGTTGAAAGGTAAGCAACATAAATTTTACTCCAGTTTAAATTCTTACATGCTAATTTTGGAGCAAAAATTACCAACTCTTTAAATAATTAAAAGTTTATTTTTATACTACACTTGAGTGCAAAAAATTCGACTCACTATCCTGAATCAGGAAAAAATGTTTTTCTCAGCAACGAAATGTCCTATTTAAATTCGGAAAAATGTGTTTTGTAAACATGTTAATGTTCTTTAAAGATCAATTAATTTGCATCAAAGTTCTTATAAATATTTGAGGCAGAAAATGTTGAACTTAAAGCTACCCGAATTTGCATTATTGATGACATTTGCATTCTTGTACCCAGGTACCAGAGTGTACCAGCGACCTGGAGAGCGTTTTGCCAAGTGCTGCATTTCCGAATCTGTCAGTTATGGTGGTGGTTCGTGCATGGTCTGGGGAGCCAATTCACTGCATGCAAGAACCAAACCTGTTTTCATTGATAGGGCATTTGAAGGGCACAACAGAGGAGGTTTGACTGCTGTTCGGTACATTTACGAGATTCTGGCAGACCACGTAGTGCCATATGCCGGATTTGTTGGGGACAATTTTATTTTAATGCATGATAACACGAGGCCACACACTGCAGCAATTGTGCAGGAGTACCTTGCAGAGGTCAGTATTCCGGTTATGGCATAGCCATCATGCAGCCCTGACCTAAACCCAATAGAGCACATGTGGGATGTGCTCAAGAGACAGCTTAGAGCCCGAGATCCTCGAGCCTTAAACATACGAGAGCTGATGACTGCAGTGGAGGAGGTGTGGAACACCATCCCTCGAGAGACAATCAATAACTTTATTTCATCAATGCCCAACAGAATACAAGCTGTTGTAAATGCAAGAGGAGGGAACACAATGTTCTAAACATTATCCTTTGTGGTACAATGTTTTGAAAAATGTCCTCAAAGCACATATGATTGGCAATATGTGTAGTTGAGAGTGTAGTTTTACTATATAGTTGGTTTAATTGGACGTTGTTGACAGACAGGCCTGGCTAGGCAAAAACTCAGTTGTTTACTTAAGTTAAACATCCTGGTAATTAATTCGTTTGATATGCATTACCATTTCGCTGTATACTTCTATCTCAATTAGAAATCTCATTATATATCTCAAATAGGCTGGAGCAATAAGCTCCACTGCTGCATTTGGCACTTCTATGCGTTTATGATTTTTAATTTCAAGCTAAATTCAAACATTCGAACATCCTCGTTTATTATTTAATTATTCTTTTGCAGTTTTATAATAAAGTGCATGGTTAAATGCAGAAGGATTCAAGTGCCAAAAAATACAATATATCACGCCCAAGATGAAATGTGAATTAAGCCAAACAATACTCAGAGTGAAAATTGCAGCACATGGATTTATATCCTCCGTGCTCGATTCAATACAGATATTAAATCTTATTATTGGGAAGTTTGGAACATTTTGTTGATTGACTAACAAACATAAGTTGGCTACTTTCAGCTGTTCAAACGCATGTTCAATTTTACTTGACTTTGAAGTAACTTTAAGGAAAGTAACACTGAAAAAAGTATTTTTCATATACCAATAGCTTTTACTTTCAATGATAATATAGTTGTAGGTAATACACGCGAGGCACGATTTAATGAAACCTTTCAAAAACAGTTTTACAAATTCAATGTCGCTGTGGAATTCGTGGTCCGCCCACTCATGTTGTCCCACACATACATCCCATTCAGACCTTCGATCGTCTACCTCTTAGAAAAATACACGTATTATCAAATTATGATGACAAAATATCGATTCGTGTCTTGTGGCAGCCATTTTGTCCATGCTTCTGTCCCTAGCGCATCAGAGCCCCCTGCCCTCAACACGCCATGGCAAATGTTTGTTGTTGACAGGTAAAGTACCTGCACTGTTCCAGCTGGAAGCACATTTTTCTTCCGTTTTATTGACTTATCGATGTTTTTTTGTATGCTAAATTATCTCTTCGGTGTTTTCCCCCCCACTGCCTTCATCTGAACCACAGATCCAGTACCCTATAGACACGTCGAATGTAGTTCAATGCTCCTGTTTTCGCTTTTTCTGCGTACCGATAATGGCCTTAACATGCCAATTTAAATGTGGGCCGATTCGGTTACCATGTTTGTGAAACCTTTTATCTTCTTGCCCCAAAATGATCGTGTCACGTGACTCGCAGCAGTTTCGAGAAATTTCGTCCTGGTTTTTTTTTGGCGGCTGGACAGCTGATCATGGAACACTTTGTTACACCTGCATTGAAGATAGCAACAATATTAGCTGTTGCTAATGATCAAAAAATAAAATTTATTTTTAATACAAAACAAATGTACGCAAATGTTTGTTTACTGATGTCTCAAAAGTCACTACGTGATTTTCGTATCTAAAGTGATCAAAAAGTAAGCTTACTGTTTCAGTTTTACGCTAAAACTATATTTTAAACAAATTGCACACAAATGTTTATACGTTTTAATTAGCACGTTTAACATGAACTTCATCAGCGCCCCCTGCAAATTGCAAGTCGGTCAGTCGCAGAGCACATTTTCTATAATCTCGTTGGGTGCAAAGTTGTGAATTTCGACCTCCTTAACATTCAATTGAAACCGAATTTCATCATTTTGATGAGGGATGTTGGAATACAAATTCAGTCTTGAATTATGTTGGAATAAAAATAAGAGGTTTTCTTTGATATAAATTTTATTATAGTTGTTTAGAATATTTTTAATCAAGGCCGATTTACGTTTAGTATAATCAAGGTTTATGTCATACCTGTTCGTTATATTGAGTTGCGCGGGAGGTATGGACATTTTGGCCAGGACCGGACACATTGTTCGCTACAACGAGAGTAATTAAATGTAAGTTAAGTCATCACCTTGGTTGATCACTTCATGTTGGATGATTTGGGTCCGAATCTTGGGACTCTGCAGATGATATTCGAGTAATTCGACACCATCTGTCGTAGGTACATGCATTTGTAGCAAACAACAGTCCAGCAGCGAGCTTATTGGGAATTTGAGATCAATACCCTTGAGCTTGGAACGGCTGTCTAGTGACATTTCGTTGGTCCAACCATTTGTGTTCGCTTTGCAACACGCATAAACAATGTGTGCCATGGAGCCGTAAACCGATACGTCTCCCATATGTTTGCCAATGCGGTGTTTAATAGCCAGTATATTAGCAGGGGTGCCTGCTTTGTATCTCGCTGCCGGTGACCCAGAAGTGTCTGGTATGCACATTTCGCCCTGCTCGGCTCTATATGGCTTTAATATGGACTTCCTGTGTTGATGGATGCGTGCCTCCTTGCGCCCGAACCATGCCATACATCAACGGCCCGCCAGGTGGCGCTGCTGTCGCCAAGGGCACCGAACCTAGTCACAGTTGATTCCGAAAGAAATATTCTTGTGGAAGGTGAAATTATTATCCATATTTATCCACATATTCTTTAAATAAATTAGATGGCATGACTGCTGTCTGAATTGTGCAGTTTCCGAGAAATGAATCATTTAAAATGTGTCAGCTTGATGGTTTTAAAGTCATGACACTGATTGCCAAGAACAATATTTGTAACAGTAAGACTTAATTCAAAAATAGAGCCTATATGAGAAGTAACGATGGACATTTTGAGAACAACTGGAGGATAGCAGCAGGAATAAAACTCTTCAGTACATAATTGTGGATATCGACTACTTTTCAATTCTATTCAGCTCAGTACCCTGGATATTTCATGTGGTTGGGGGTATAATTACAGTTAATTCAACTCATCACCTTACTATCATCAAATAAATTTGAAATACATGTAGGAAGGCAGATCGGCCACTGGCCAACTTGATCATTGCTAAAGTGAATGTCTTGTAGCATATGACTATCTTTTTTTAATATAATTTCAGAGCTTGGCTAAGTGGGTTTAATGAATTCCTCTAATTGAATTTCAGTGAATTCTGCAAAATTAATAAGCATTTATTTAATGTATTCGCTTACTGTTATTCATGCTTGTTTCACAAACTTGAGAAGGTGCCATGGCAAAATGGCGACAAATAGTACGATTGGACAGAAATTCTGGCAACTTGTTAACGCTTTGACTGACTGATCAAAGAAGGGTGGAGGTGATTGAATGGGGGGGGGGGATGGGAGTTATTGACCCATTATGTTAGCTTCCGCCGAATTTTATAGACGTTTGCATCACCACATCCAGCTTTCTCTCTTCTTGTCTTTTTCGCTTATTTGGCAAATTAGTAAAAAGGTTTCATTGGGATGATGGATGATGATGATGGCGCTGTGCTTTTTCCCGCAGCTACCTTGCAGATTAAGCCAGGATGCAGAGGGGGATGTTGAAACTGGATCCAGATGCTCGGTTTCTAAGGAAACAAGTTGGGGAGGCCGTGGCTCGGGTTATCATCGCCCAAGGTGGGATGTGTTGTTGCGATGTTAGGATGGATGGATGGATGGATGGGCGAAGGTCTTTGCCACAGGAGGGGTTGCGACTGCAGAGTGTTTGTTGTAATGTACTGTACGTGCATAGTCGAAATTTCTCCTGTCTTGGGCGACTGCCATTATAACGATCGAAAATGGACGCCATGTTTGTTTCTAGGGTGAGACGTCTGTAGTTTTGTAATTCGCAGTTTTCTCTCCAGAATGGACGTTTTTTTTTGCTGCAGGTGGTACTGAAAGAATCGTTTATATTGACCAATAGACCAATAATTGAATTCAAGAAGGTCATTTTAATAAGGTGACGAAATCGATTTTTTAAAATCACAAATTCGGTATTGTTATTCTTTAATAAGAAGTTCAAAATCGTTTTGACACTAAATTCGGTATTAAATTATGCTGGAATTATGCTGCATTTTTGTTTTGCCCCTGGGAATCCTGGCTGCGTGATGAAATTCGTTTTCTTAATCCTGGGCATTTTCAGTTTCAGCTTTGTTACTGTAACCACTTGGAAAAAGTAAATTAACAGGGTTCCCACTGCCATGGAAAACCTGGAATTTTCAGAAAAGTAGGAACAACACGGAAAAGTCAGGGAAATTTTAATCGGCTGAAATGCCAGCCTTAAATTAGAATAATCTGGAAGGATTATTTATGATAGTCGCACTTACTAAGTACGCAATAGTAGGGAATTCCCCTACTTGGCTCATTTAGTATGTCAGAAACTTTCAACTTCTGAAATAATACTTAACAAATATCCGTAGTTCATAAATGTTATTTGATTTTATTCCATAAACATTTTGATTGTTTCAAAAAAATTTCAAAAATCTATGAAAGTTAGGAAAGTTAAAAATGGATTTTCGGAAGGAACCCTGTATAAGTCCTGAACAATTCTGGAATTTGAGTCTGAGCGTGAATAGCTCAAAAATGACCTGGTCAATGTCTCCAGTTTCTGTCCTTTGGGTTCTCGCCTTGATTGATGGTCAGTATGAATGGACTGCCGCCATGTTCTTGAGATTGGAAGTACATTTTACTGGTAAAATACAGCGATGCCATCGATGACCTCTGGGGAAGGGGTCGTTTGCTCATCGATTTGTTGGTTGCCCACGATTGGGAGGCTGGACAGGACAGGAAGTAGGAAAGAGCATCTAGTCGCATCACAGTGGCGACATAGATGCTCATGGACATGTAACTAAGACTAATTCGCAGCTTCCTCCACTTCCTTCCCTCCCTCATTTCTAATTTCTTTCGCTTCAGCTGGCTTCTTGAGGACCCAGACAATGAATTTCTTTCCTTCTCAAATAGTTCGTAAATTCGAGGAGGACATTCTTGAGGGAAAATACTCGGTAATCCCGGGTACACGGGTGTGAATCCCGTGTTTATTTTATTGCTGAAAATGTCGATTGGTGGTCAGAAATCGATCTCTTTATAGTTTTGTGGATGCAAGTAAAGATGGAGGGGATCATGGTGCTTTAAAGTGCTCAAGAAATGTTTTAAAAGAAACATGCTTTGGACTTCCTTTGTGGATGGCCCTTAAGCAAAAAAAAAGCAAAGAAAAAGAAAACCAACAAGAGCCTATTTTAAAAGCGATTATGTACATGCAAAATAGATGAAAGTCTCCCTCGCTTCACATTTTTAACACCGTAGCCCAATTTTTGTTGTTTTTTAACAGCAGGGTTTAGCGTTTTACGAGAAATGTTCGGTGGTAAAAATGAAAAAAAAAAAAAGAAAAAAAAGTGGCTGAGCAGGTCTTTTAAGCGCGTTGTTATGCCGTGACTCGATACGAAACATCTTTTTATTTTCCGTAAAATTGGCCTCTGATGTGGCGTTTTTAGTGCCGTGCGTTTCGGAATTCTCATCTCGTATTTCTGCGAATTTTGCGAAAACAAAGTCTTAAAATCACTCAACGTGATGCAACTATCAAGCTGTTTCATGGCTGTTGCAGTTTAGTCTAGGGAACCCCTTGGTCTCCTGTCCTCCCTGCACGTTGTATTGCCGGAGAGGTCCATCCTGTCCATAATTATCTGAATTTCGTTTCTGAGAGACAATGGGCTGTCCATAAAGGATATCGATGAAAAAGTGGAGTTTTAGATACCCTACCTCTCCCCCCCTTCAGTACATAATTGTACGAATTACGAAATACCTCTCTAACCCCTCCAAATAGCACATATGGTCCATATGGTGTTAGGTAATTTAATTGTAACAATTAAATGGAGCTAGGTGACAGGATTCGTGCTAAAATTTACAAAATTATTTCCTAGACCAATCCAAGTGAATTCCTCCTTGAAAATAAATTCAGGGCAGTTACATTTTCATCATTAAAAAAACGAAAATATTTTTGTTTGTAAACCTTCCATTGGAAGTGTCACTCATAATTCGGTGCATAAAGGATTCCTCTAAATATTACAGACCATTTTTCTCTTCCCTGACTTTCCAGGCGCACACGAACCCTGAAATAATAATGCTCCTAATATGTACCATTCTACTTCTATAGTGTACTAAAATGCCAATACATTTAAATCAAAATAATAGCACGCTTTTACATAATATGACGTCAAAATTCAATATAAATGACGTCTATGTTTAGGTCATTCAACGTTTGACAGTATAAATTGTACAACAGACCATTAATTTGTGAGGAAAAAATATTGTACATGGCGTTATTTTGGGACTTTTGCTGCTAACAGGTCGCTATATTAGATTTTTTTAAAAAATATTAAGAAATTACGCTGTTTGAAGACGTTTTAGAATTTTTACGCTAAAGGTTCATCAGGTAAAATTGACCGGATTTTCCACGAGGTCAATTCGCTGCTGTCCACACTTGTGCGTTGACAGGGGAGCGGTTGTGTTCGGACGCTATTGTCGGTTTAACAATCCTTCCTATTTTTGGGTTCCGAAAAGATTTGCATAATTATTGTCATTGTTCGGTGCTGTTAACTAGGAGGAAGCCAGGTTCGGATTAATTAAACTGCGCCCACTTTAAGTAGCTTGTGCTTTATTGTTTGTTTCTGTTTTTTTTTAAAGCCAGCCGCGATTTTATTGACATCTTAGTTGAGTATATCCGAATGCGTGAATCTTGCTTTTCAAACAGGTTTCAAAGCATATATAAGAATTAATCGGGGTGTTGTTAAACAATGCATCGACGTTGACCTCTAAGCAGCTCTGCATTATGCATGCGCACAGGTGACGTCACGCTGGTGGGCAAATCAGGTTTATTGGCCGTGAAAATGGCATCGGCCTAGGCCTAGGACGGTCCGAGAAAACCGGCCGGTTCAGAGACACAAAATTAGTAGTTCTGTTCCAAATTTGGAGGAAATTCTTTCACCAAAATTAATCCTAAATCACCTTGCGTTTCGAACCGGGCCTTGCGTTTCCCACCAACACGCCCAGTCCCATAAAAAATATTGTTAGTGATATGCCACCAGTGCTAAATGCTAAGTTCTTGAAATGTTGTTTATTTTATGTTACCAAATTCAGGATGTCTACAGGCCATGGAGGTCCTTGAAAAATCGTTACATTTTCATTACGTTGATTTATATTTCAGTTTGGATCAATCGTTGTATAATGCAGTAGTTTAGTTTAAATATGTACTTTAAATAGTATTTTAAATAGCATCCATGCCCAAAGTGCGTTTTGCCATTAAAAATGTTTGCTTTTATTATGTATTAGTAATAGTCAAAAAAAGACAATTGAAAATGTTTGTTTCTTTAGTTGGAGTTGCTTCGATACCATACAAGACCTTTAGAATATTTGATCAAGACACGTGTCTCGGAAACTACTTGAGGTGGAGAATATCTGATGGTTAGAATATTGTGTGTTAAGTACACAAAAAATGTCGCTCGGAATTTTGCTAAAATTGTTTCCTAAGAGATAAACGTTGTCTGATCGCTGGGAAGTTGTGAGTGAATGATTTTTAAAAAATAATTACCAAGGTGATAAGTGGGAAAAGATAATATCTTAGGTTCTTCAGTAATAACAATGTCTTAAACGGTAGCAGCGCCATCTGGAGTCGTTCGGGGGCAACTTAGTCCATGAAGTTCATGACGGCCAAACAATGCGTACAAAACAACAACATCAGACTCGTTTGGCCTAGTCAACCCTTTGAAGCCGAAATCGGTGGTGTTAATGACCCCGTTTCGGTATTGTGCTGCCATTTTGTTGTTTTTATTGCTCGGCGCACAATCGAGTTTTTGTTATCCGTAAAACCCAAAACGTAAATTTGGCGTTTTGTCTGTCTGGAAAATGTAGCGTTTCGCAGACATTGAATTATGAGAACCCCAGCCTGATATTATGCATTTCGTCATACGGACCTCGCTTTGTTGATTTGTTGAAGGGGTTGTCCATAAATAACGTTTGCCATTACTTTCTAAGAATGGACTACAGGGAAAAAATAATAAGCTGAATATTTCTGATGGGCTCAAGAGTCCGTTATTGACAGATTTGACTTTCTCTAAACTAGAACCCCTGTCTAAAACTGCTAAATTCGTTCATGATAATGAAAATAGGTCGTCCGAATTTGTCGACCGCTATCCTTGCCCGCATCTAGCTCATGATTGACCGATTTTTAGCAATAATTTAAAAAAATAATTAAATAATAACATGAATTGATGGATTACACCTCCTACCAGCAGATATCTTTGCTGACAGTAGGGTACTGAGTTGAATTGAATTCCCCTTTCAACCTCGGACGTCCTTTATGGAAGGCCCCTCACCGATTGCGAATTTTTCGTGAAATAGTAGCTGATGTATTTGATGAGGTCAAGAGCAAAAACTTGGCGCTTATTTCGCACGGGGTCAACAGGCTGTTATCTGGTCTGCATGGTCGTTACGCAGCGCCATCTATTCTGGGCGCCGTACCTTTTTACTGATAAGTGTTTTGATAACAACGCTTTTAATTTGCACGCTGTTTTATAACTCTGTTTACTCGCTCATTTAGCGAGCGTTGGTTCAACGAACTTGTGTTTGTTAAGGACTGTAATTAAATTCATATTTAATTCGCGACTGAAATAGTTAATGAGTCAATAGTCGAGAAATTCAGCCACTGTAAAATTGCTAATTTTAGTCGTGCCTTCTTGTACAAGGTTGAAATGAATTTTATCAGTTAATTTATGTGGACATAAAACGCGACGTTGAAAATGTTACCGATAACTGACGTCATAATGTCCTCCTCTCCAGCATAGAAAGGGTAATTATTGTTTATACATAAAGGACACATTCTTCCTTTAAAATGACGTCACATTTCCACATTCCATGACGTTAACACACGTCACACGTTTGCAAAAAAAAAATTACGCCCACATGTTTCGTTTCAAATACTTATTGTAATTGCAAAATGTGTTTTCTCCAGTGCATGTTACGTTTATTTTGTTCCGTATATTTATAACAATTAGTCGACAGTAAAAACACACTCAAAGAAAATAAAACGTTAAATAACCTGCAATACAAGGCTGCATTGCAGGGAAGCCTAGTTTTTGACGGTTGTATAATGTTGTTTTTCTTTTCAACATTTTATTTTACGTTTATAAATAAACAGAACATTTTGACATTACAAAACATAACTGAGACCCTGATGGACGACCAATTCTACTCTGGAGAAAATGAATTTAGCATTTATAAGAAGTATTTGCAGCGAAAATGTGTAATTTGTTTGCAGAGTGAGCATCTTTTTGGCACAGCCTTGAATGACGGCATTTGTTTCCTAGGCTATCAACCGTTAAATGGATACCTTAGTCTAAAACGCGTCCGCATACCAATGTAATTTATTGTTCTTCCTGAAGAAATGGCGCCATCTAACGAGCGCTTTAGACAACAGTTGCCATGCCCTCTATAATACACAGGTCTATCGTGTACCGAGTACACTGTACTGTATATGGGCATTTCCGTTGATAGGGGAAATGATTTCGTTGCTAGGGACGACTGCCTTGTGATTGTCCTTGATGCAAGATTTAGTAACAGTTGGAAAAAGTGTGTGTCAGCTGGTCAACGATGCGAAAATCGCTAGACCGTGATGGAATTGCGTGATTTCGCTATGCTTTTTCCAGTTTTCGTATAATCCATAATGCATCACGTGTTCATGTGTATCCCCTCTTCTAAAAGCTAAAGGTGAATAGGCCCGTGTGACAGCGACGTCTAGCGCTTCAGAAGTAGGGCCCCTTTCGGAAGCGGAAGTGCTGTCATTGGACGTCGTACATCCGGTTGCGGACTGGCTCGCCATTGGTCGCAGTTTGATGGATTAATTAAAATTCGAGTTAAGTAATACGACAAAGGAGATATTTTTGGGGTTTCTCTGTGAAAAATCCTGCGTGTTGGCCGGAGTAATTGAAACGTGATGCCTGTGGCGATACGCCGCATTCGTCACATCCGGTTTCAATAATGAAAGGTTTGCTCCGGAAGGCTTTCGGGGTCAGAACAGGATTGCGGGATTGTTGGTGGACTTGGTCCTAAATTTCTTGAACGGGACACGTGGCGCCACCAATCTGTGGCATCAGGGACCAATCCGGTTGGTTAGAAAAAATGCAACTTGGAAATGACATGCCGACATTTCGATCTGAAATAACGTCTTTTCCACACATTCATTACGTCAGAATTTAATATACAGTAAAACCTGTCAAATTGACCACCTGCCTATGTTGACAGATATTAAGGGTCTCTCGAAAAACCCTATACTGTTAGTGTTATTTTTTCTATATGTTGACCGTCTGCCTACCTTGACCATTGACCACTTTCTGGGGCACTTTAGCAACTCTCCGTATTTTGACCGCTGTAGGGTTCTTTGTGCATAAATGCCCTTTAAGGGCGCACGAATGCACTTTAGTCAGGGAAATGCGCCTATGGAAAAATGTCCCTTAAAGTGCATTCAGTGTATGAGTAACCTTATCATGGTTGTGAATCTTTTCGACAATTCTGGAAACCGTATCTTCAGAATGTATATTGACCGATTTTATCCGTTCCATTGGGTGGTCACCATAGTCAGGTTTCACTGTAATAGTTTTTCGTCTTTTGCGTACCCCTAATTGGCATTACTATCTCTTAGCGTGTATTGAAATTTTATGAAATAACCCCTTCTCCCCCTCCCCTAGGCCTTTGTAGTCACCGGAAGTGCCAAGTGTTGCGCAACCAGGAAATACGGGGGACATTTCAGTCACATACATTAGAAGTATGCACTGTATAATTATTTTTGATAAGGGTTTTTGGTGCGATTTCCGCATGACGTGGGGATCGGTTGCACTTTAATGTCTTTTAATTTGAATGCATGGGTGCCCATACAGGCTTTACGTGGTGGTGGAAGTGGGGGTGGCCAGTAATGCGCAATTTGGGCTTCTTCCGGGAAAGAGAAAAATGCTTTTTCATGAAATACCTGTATTTTGAGACGAAAGTCACGAAACGGATCGCCCGGCAAAAGGAAAACCAATGTTAGGCGATTTCGGAGAAATCAGTAAATTTGCTAAAATGCATCAGTTGCCATGTTTTTCCCTCAGTTACCATTTAACCAGTGCACAGAATGTGTCACTCTGCAGTTATCTGTTTTGGGCTAGATTCGCAGTAGCTACATGTATGCTCATTTGATACTTTGAAAAGGAGACCTTTATGCATAAGATTATACATTATGCATGCTAAAAAATAGTAAGCGACTGTGATGTATTTTTATATAAGCTGGAGCTTCTAATTTACTGCTGGTCAAAGTTAACCTGTTTTAATTAGTATACATTACTTTTAAAATGAGCAATTTTTAAGTTCACTGTATCTGTTTCTATAAATGTATACATTGCTATGCACACATGAATGCATTTTAATGGACTTCATCCGTTATTTATTGGTCATTTATTTCTATTTCATAACCTGTTAACAACAGACACGACGTTCCAAAGACGTCATTTTTCGCAATTTATTTATAGATCGTTTAAAATATTCAAAACTTTCAGTTTGTATTTTTTTATTTTTATTTTTTGCTTGTGCCTTAAGCTTAGATGCGTCCTATTGCGTTCCGCACGATTTGCGAAGCGGTCAAGGCGCTAACTGGTCGCAGTGACCACTGACCAGTAAGTGCCAGTCCGAATTGGTATTCAGCGAAAGGTAATTATGCGTTTCACGACGCTCGTATAATCGTGTTTACGAGTTGGTTTTCGGTTTTTGTCTATTGAATTTGTTTCCCCCTTTTGGTTTTTATTAGGTAGTAGTGCGAGTTTTTATGGGAATTTTTCCTATCTGTGCAACTGCGTTTATTCAGTAGGGAGGTGGCCAACTTGTGCCGCAGAAATACGCTGGATTAAATGCGTTTTTATTCATTTTTTCATCCACACCGAACGTGTTCTGTTTTTCTTTTAATGCAAATGTAGAAATGTTGACAATGATATCGTTTCAGCTTTGTCTTATGGTTTTGGTTATTTTGATCAAGAGTCAAACCAGGACCAAAACTTGATTGATACATATATATTATTTCCGTAGGAAATGACGTCAAATTTCAAAGTAAAACATCGTGCAGGGATCCCAGACTTCCTATAAATCCTATATTTCCTTTCTTTTCTTCATTTGAGTCTTCGTTTCTTTCTTTAATACTACTGTATTTGTAAGGAAATTTTGTGCAGGAAGTTTGGTCAAAATATTGGGTTGATAATCAAGGTTTTAAAATATTTTCCTTACGGCTTAACAATCCATTAATTTATATTCCTAAGTGCTTTTCTTTAGCAAATTATATGACAATATTCATAATTTATAATTTGTTTTATCAATTTTGCCTATGGCCATTCTTTAATTAATGAAAGCAAATTTGTACAGAAATGTATTCCAAAATCCATGATTTGTGATGTTTTATTGCTTTTTTTCCCAACACGTTTGCCTAAGACGCAAAGTTTCATTAATTATTAATATTCCTAAAAACATTTTGGTTTGAAATAATTAAATTTTATTTGCCTTAAACGTTCCATTACTTGATATACAGTATCTCAGCAATTATTCTTAGAGAAATACTGTATAGGCCAAAATCCATTATTTTTAATGATTTGTTTGAAAAATTTCAATTTTTTCCCCTGAAAAATGGCAAGCAATTCTTTGATTCAATTCTCTGATTAAAGATCATATAGATCTTTAATGAAAGAATTGACACAAATTAATAACATTTTCTAGTAATACTTCAAGAAAATTATGATTTTAGAATTATTTTGAAAATACTCAATTAAATTAATAATTTATAAACTCTTAGATTTATAATCTAAGAACATTACCTAACCTAACCTAAATAGACCTGTGACTGGCACCAGTTCTCAGTAACATACTTTTAATATACTCTAGGAACTATGCACTTTCATGAATTGCTTGATTCCAAGGAAAGGTTTGATCGCTGCATAGTGATCTGATTAACAATCGAATGGGTTCACAAAGATGGCCGACGATAGCAATCTCGTATCAACGACGGGATGTATAAATTATTTTGGCACACTGGATATTGAAATAGAATCGCAAACTTCTAGATACATGTATTTCTATAATTTCCTGAACTCTACAATCCACAGGGGAGATAATATCCAGTCCTAAGGGGAAATAATACCCGGAGGATTTCAATTGAGATTTTCTTACTTTGACTGTACCGGTATATTTGAAGAATTCAGGCGAAAAATCCTCATAAAATATCATGGAGAAAAAAATTGAAAATTGTGAATTCATTCTACATCATTTGGTGTTTTATTATTTTGTGTAGCATTTGTTATTTTAAATCCCCCTTATCTTGTTGCTCTATGAGTAAATTCGTTTTATGGAAATGTTAAAAGATATGAAAAAATATATTTGATTCATCACAAGAACATTGTTAACTTTTGTGGGAAGTTGTTTTCGTTGTCTATTTTTTCATTTTTTCGCAATTTTTTAAAAGCCTGATCCAAAGTTACTCATACAATTTTTGCTTCAAATACTTATTATAATTGATATATTTTTCTTATTTTCATAAAAATAACATGGGTTGATAGATTATATCCACTACCACATGTCATATTCTTGTTGACAGTAGCATACTGAGTTCAGTTGAATTGAATGTTTTCCCCAGTGAAATTGCAAGATATTACAGAAATGTAAGTAATATTTTTAACTTTGTAAGCTGAGATTTCTAGTTTATCGTACTCAGTTTTTCTCAATTACGCTCATACTTCGTTTAACGGCTTACATAGGTTATTGTAAAGCTGGCTGTAAAGTGAAATGCTGCATAACGAAACATGTTTTTACATACAAACCTACAAGTATGTATATAAGAAAATCACAAAAGATGTCGGCTAATAATGTATAAGTTTAAAGTTTTAACTAAAAATACTTTTGAATAGGCCTAGTTTAAGTATTTGCATGACACCTTGGCTGTCACTACCTTAACTAAAGTTAGCTCTAATAAATTCACTTTATCCCAGCAGAAAAATTACCATGTTTGACAGGATGTCCAGGGTTACACTGGTCGTTAGAATGTGTGAAAAAAACGGTGACCATTGGAGATTCTAGAGACCTAAATGCTTCTATACGCCTCAAAGACCCTTGCACTGTTAAAAAATATCAGGTTTCATAATACAAATATAACCATAATACAAAAAAACGCCCTTGTAACGAAACGTCGTAGCCTATAAAGGGCAACTAACTGTTCAGCGAGGTGTGAGTGTAGTAAGAAAATTACACTAGAGATTTATTTCAACAAAAAATAAGTAAATCTAAAAAAAATTGTCCACCAGGGCTCGTCCTTACACATCCTTTCCGCTCCGGTCTTAACGGTCAAATCCAGATTTTGTTTTTACTCTTAGTTTTCCCCCAAAACTTGTGCACGTCTTTCAACATTCAAGAATGAAGACTTGAAGAGCCTGTTGTAAGCGTGTCCTCGTTAATTTCATCCCCCTCTCTTCAGTCTTCCTTTCCCCAGTTAATTTTATTTTTTTGTGGTCGCTAGCTACGCACTAGGACTAGGTCTGCGTGTGTGGGTCACACCGGTCACCTTGACCTTTGCTTCCAGAACCCTCCGTTTCGGGACCCCGCCCGAACCGACCTTCATCCCTCCCCTCTCTCTCTCTCACACTCTCCGATCCCCAAGCACCGCTATTTCGCTTTTTTATATTATTGTTGCTTACCTGTTTACCTGGTTTTTGCTGTCTAGTCGTTTATTAGCATGGCACTGGTGCGAGCTATTTATACCCCCTGCCTCCCTTTTTTTTATCCCCTTCCCCCCTACCGCACTTTCAGTGCATGGAAAGTTAGTAGGCTAACGCGTATTAGCGATCCAGAGGGCGCTGCTGCTGGTCGCCAGGGGCGGGGTTGCTTCTCTTTTGGGGGATTTCGAAGTTTTGGAAAATACCTAGTAGCCATCAACTTCATCGAGTCAAGTGTTTTCTCGGTGATCGGTTGTCCTTTAAACGCTTGGGAATTACTAGACCGTGTCAAAAGACTCTTTGGACCATGTTCTAATCCGCCATTATCAAACCAGCGGTAAGTTTTGGAAGGGCGTATCTGTTTCTTTAAGCGTAATCTGGATTTTAAGAGCCCTGGGATTTTAACGTTCTAATCTGATTACGCTGAGGGTTTGGGTCCATGAGGTAGTGCACCATGTAATGCGTTTTTATAAGATACATGCAGGCATGTGTTCCGATTCATATAAAAAGCTAAACTTTGCATACAGTATTTACAAAAAAGGAATGCATGGGAGAGGACAGTGAAAGGTGGCAAATGTGATTACTGTATGTGCCAATTAATAAGACAGTAATGCATGACGAAATTTGCAGAAGACGGTGTACTGTATGTTGCCTGTGCATATTTTTATCCATAAAATGTAAAAAAATATTTGAAACAGTTGAAAAATACCGTTATTGAAGTCATTGGGGACCAGAGTTGAAAGGTTTGATCGTGAAGCCCTTAAGAAGTCATGGAATTAGCATTGGATTCATGAATTTTGTCAGTAATCATAGAATGGTTTAGGAAAATACCAATAGTTTTGTGCCCTATTTAGTTTTCCACTTTTTAAAAAATGTTTATGTTGTAATGGCCAAAAACTGTTAATTATCAACTAAAAATTAAACTGTAATAGATAAAAAGTTGTTGCATTCAGAAGAAGAAGAAGAATCAAAACACTAAGGGGATCTGCCCCTTCTGGCTGGTATTAGGATCTGGAAAAACTGCCGTACGTAGGCGACATCCTTTTTTGGTTTATTCGATATGGAGTGACCCACGCACTCATTTTGTTTTGTACAATTATTTATCGTCCACACAACATAATGCACAAATGCCTTCCTCAAGAAATAGACATGCATGTGTAAATAAATCAATAAATTATACTTTATTTCGAGGTTCAAATGCGAAAATGCATCAAGAAAATGCTTGTTAAATGAGCATTAGCTATAGTTTCATTATCAAGCTTAATATAATTCAAGGTAATTTCATTGGCTTTTGATTGAATACATTCCAATATGGCGTCCGGTACTGAACGTCTATAATTTTTCAGCAACTGATTCAAAAATTGTGATACTTGGAATTTCGAGTACAACAGTACTTGCACTCGATCGATACGTGTGTTTCGATGCAAAATTTCAAGGGGGAAGGACCAAAATACGATGGCAACCACTTTTAATTCATTTTGGTCGATTTGAGATGGAACGTTCCAAGTGGCATTTCGCTCATGATTTCTTTGGCCAACCACGTTTAGCTTCCATCATTTTTAATCGTGACCCAAATAACGCTCGATTAGGCCAGTGCTTGTTTGCCGATTCCACGTAAGTCGTCCCTTTATCGTTTCTCGGTACGAGCTGGCTGCCTCTATTTACTGTACTGTACTGGATGTGACTGCTGTTTGAACGCCAATTTGGCAGATTGCTTTTCTGCCCTCGCTTCTCTCTCCCGCCCCCTAGATTTTCCCCTAGTACAAAAGAGCGTTTCTTAAAAGCGAAATGCATTATGTATTTGGATGCGATTCTGGGAAAAAGCTGCATCGATTTTTGCGGGCCGCTTCGCAGTTTTGCGCCGACCCCAAACGGCCTCCGTAGAAACTTAAACATGCGTTGATGATTCCAATCATTTTGCCTTTGACATTCGCATCTTCTAGTCCTCCTTTTAAATCAATCCGGACCCAATTTTGCGGAATTTTTGGGCGGAGCCAGGTGCAGAAACGCCCCCTTGGCTGCTGCTGCTGCTCACCGTGTTCAGGCTGCAACAAATTTTATAAGAAAATTGGTCCGAAATGATGCAGCGAAGAACGCAAAATAAGACAATAGGGTTCGTCCATAAACTACGTAGCCAAGTTTTTGCTTTTTTTTAACCCCCCCTCCCCCCTCTGTCGCCAGTTGTCGCCAAAGCTTGTACTCCCCCCCTATAAACTACGTCGCCG
>JAQIXS010003223.1:0-18922 GCA_034700785.1 Rossiulus vilnensis
CCGACAGCCAACGGGTGGCAATCAGTCATGGGACTGGAAAGCTTAATCTCGAAACAGGTTCTTTCATTCTATTGGTTCATTTGAATCCTCTTCCGCTGTGTCCTTTCGGCGCTCCTCTCACCATGTTGCATGCTCGTTTCTTGTTCGTAAATGCGATGCACTATGCAAGGAAGGCTTCGTGGAAGCAGGCAAAATACATGCGAATGTGGATGCAATGAGTCCCAAGCTGCCTGGCCAGAAGATGCTCCACTCTTTATCGGCCATTTGAATGCGAAGCCCGTGTTCTTCCATGTGCATTAAACAGTCGTGAAGAGAGTGGAAAGTTAGATGAGAGTGGATTGGTTTCTGCACCAACATCCTCGTGTAGTCAGGCCTCGCCATAAAAGATAGCAGACAATGCCGCATGTAAATCCACGTTCGGATTGGAAAATGGAGAGAAAAAGCCCTTTCTGATGAACTCAGTCATGATGTCAAAATGGTGGCAAAGAAGAAGTACGATTGCATGAAAAAGAATTCTTGTACTTGCAGCAGCATGTACATGTACTTACTTGTTGGCATGTATCGAGGCATTGCCTTGCCCAACAGGACAAGAAGTAACAAAATGCAAATACATTCGGCAAGCATTCATTTCTTATCGATGGGCTGTTTCTTATAGCCAGCCATCTTAAGGAACTATATGGGTGAAGGAAGGGGAAAGGGGGGAGGGCGAAGCAGGGGTCAATAACGATCAGTAATGTATAGCTCGTAAATGTGACTTCCTGTATAGTTCGTTCGATTAAGAGACGTCACTCATTGGTCATTCGGATTTTTTCTCGCAGAAACACTATGTAAACTACAGCAGCATGAATGACGTCATTTTAAAACATCAGCCTGTATTAAGCCCGAACTGAAAGATACCCACTATTTAAAAACTACTTCGATATTTTTGCTTGAAATACTTGTTATAATTTATAATTTTTTTAGAAGAATTGGTCGTCCACTTGGGTATGCGTTTTTATAATTTGATTATGTTACGTTTATTTATTTAAAAAAACTGAAAACCAAACATTTTAAAAATAACGCAAACCCTATAGTGGACAACCATTTCTGCATGAAAAAAAAATTAGCAGTTATAACATGCAATTGAAGCACAAATGTTTGAGTAACTTTTTGGATGGAGACCATTTCTTTCGGCTCAGCTTTAATGACCCATAGGGTCGAAAGTATAATGCATAAAAAATGGTGTTATTTACATTTAATGTTAACGTTAGTTTAGATACAAATTTTCTCATTTGAGTTGAAAATAGTAGGGCGCATGTCATGAACTTGTTGTTCAAATAAATGAAGTAAGGTCTTCTAGACTTTTAATGCTACCTGGGGCAGGGGGAGGGTGTTATTTAATTTAGTAGATAATGGAATAACGAGGGGTATAGGAGCTCAAAAATTCGACAACTACATGTACGTCCTTTATGGACGTCTCCCAAGTAGCCGGTGTGGACAACTTAAGCAGTGTATCTTAGTTCCCACAACATTTTTATTGATTTTAGTAAATACATCTGAAGAAGCCTAATAATACATGAGCATAATGCTCCTTCAGCTGCTTTTACTAGCAGTTTGTTGTCATATCTATTATTCCCCGTGATCCATTAGTTGAGGTGCATGGATATGTTTGTTGTCATTCCCAGTGGGCGGTTCGAGGGGTGGGAGGGATAAACAGATCACGTGCCCCTGTCCTTTTTTAGAGAATAAACATCAATCGTTAAATTCCCCGTTGCTACGAAAAGTTATTTCTATTAGCTTCCAACTGTCGACAACAACATGATCAATGTTTCACAAATGAAGAAATTCTGCAAGAATTTTTGGTACACGAAGTATAGTGCCATTGGCCCTTGCCAGACAGGAAGGCCTTGTTGGGTCTCATCATCCTCAGTTTCCGCCAATGTCCAATGATTTTTCAAAGCGAAAACAAGAGCAAATGCACTTTCGTCCTTCGTTGGCACTTAGGCCCAACGCCGTAAACGTGCAAGTGCAAGACGATGGCAATGCGGAAGCGGATGTTGGCGGAGTGACAGTCGACGTGAATAATTTGTAGCGAGGTGATAGGACAAGGACCAGTAATGAGATCTGTCAGCCGGAAATGGACTTTGTCATTTCTCTCACACGTCTGCTTTGTTTCTCGCGCTGACATCCCATTAAAAATACTCGTTTTTGTCATTGCGACACTTAGGGCGACGGAAGTACTTGCGTCAGCGACGTCCCGGTCGCGGGATCGTCCAATGCAAAATCGACAGTCTGACGTCACTGGCAGAGAAACGAAAATACTTTCGAGATAAGCTGTTTATTACGCAGAACGTTAGCAATTAATGAGCAATATCTATGGCCATGCCAATTGTTGAGAAAGTTTTCTCAAGAATACACAATTTGTCACTGACAATTGCAGGGTGTCAAACCATAAGTGATCAAGTGTCAAAAACCAACTTTTCAAGAAAGGGAAAAACCAAATTGTTTCATAAAATTTTTATTAATTAACTTGATTTTTCTGGGAAATTTAATAATTGACTTAGTTCATACAAGAAGTTCAGACGTTGCACACCCTGGACTTTATATTTCAAAAACAGGACCTATGGGTGTCCCAATTGCTTCCTCGACCCCATTATAGAAAGGTGTGGAATGGCTCCTACAATGTATTAAATTCAAAAACGCATTATGGAGATCGGGCGCTTACGTCGTTATATTTTTCCACTCTTAAACTGCCATGACGTTTTATTGTGTTCTTCAGTAAGTCTGCAAAAGTATCCACTTGACACATTTTCATCATATGAATAGAAATCTGATGCCATGTAATAGAGGGTCATTTCTTAACAAAAACCAAGAAATTTTAAAATCATTTTACTTAAAAACGTAAGCCCATTTCTTACCCTTGGATTAATTATTCACTTTGGTATTCCGCCTGTTTTTTTTTTGTTTTTTTTTCATTGAATCTGTCCATTTTGTGGGATTTGCCACGAATTCACGAAGAGATTTGGTCTGACTCCTGAAGTTTGGCCTGAAGATAACCGTGCTCGAAATGCATTTCAGTGTTGTCTTTATTGATGGCACCTTCCAGTCTTCTTCCTACTTTACATTGGCATCGATAAAAAATCAGCTGAACTGGTAATGGATATAAAGCAAAATAGTGACAGAAGCGATCCGAAACTCCAGGCTTATAATGTCAATTTGAAAAGCGAGATAAAGTGATCATATATTGTACAAATAAGCACACTGAAGTTTCTTGATGGCAAGAAAGTGTTGGCTGTTCCTATATTGGCTTGCTTGAGCCCAGCTGCGTTGAAGATGTTGAAATTTAATGCACATCAAAGGTGGAGCCTCTGAAAATCCCTCTCTGAAGAGGCATATGAAGGAAAAGGGGTGGATAAGGGCGCCAAAAAGATCGTATATTTTCAATTCTTTACGCCAGGGGGATCGCCTAATCCGGCTACTTTAATGTCAATCAGGATGGGCATCTTTTATCTTTATTGCTAGGAGAAATGCAGAAAAACGTCGAGTGCCCTTAAAACTCTGAAAATCACGTGAACACTTTTTTTTTACAAAATCAATATTTCGTCAACGTATCGAAACAATGAAATAGCGATGATATGAGCGATTTTACGTCACCATCTTACAAGATGTTCTGGGAATTTGATAAATAAAGAGAAAAAAAACTAAGCTGCATTGATGCTATTCAAAACATGAAAATTCCAGTAAACAATTTTTTACCAATGCTCAGTGTTCGAGTTCAGTATTTATAACAAAGGGAATAGTAATAATTACTGAACCTTTATTGTATACATTAAGTTCTAACCAGAAGAAAATTATTTTGTATTCTTGAAATTTAAAATGAATTTTTATAGAAAAATATCCGAATTTAGCAGCCATTTTAAAAATAGCTACATGTACTTTGATTTTATTAAATTTGGTAATAATAATTAAGAAAACGCCATAGTTAACAAGACCTGATCTTATGTATTTAAAATTATTTAATTCACAAATAACGAACTAATAAAATAGTTTATTTGCTATTAAGGGCTATAGAACTTTTTGGAATTATAACACCAACAAAATGCTTTAAGATGTGTTCCTCGGCACACTGTATCAGACTGGCTATCATATCTAAAATTAAATGTATGGATTTTTTTCTCTTTTTCAAGAACAGGTCATATACGAAAGCCTATAAATCGATTATTTTTGATGAAATTGTTTCAGTTTCACCACCAACAATTGAATTTCTCTTTCATGGAGGCAGTTTCTAGTTTTGTAGACAGTTTTTTTCCACATTCGTGTCCCGTTATAGATTGGCCTTGTCAAACCTGCTTTTTCCAATTTCTTGGAGCCAAATAATTTTTAATTTCCGTCCTACAAATCAATATTTCCTGATGAAAGAACTCTTGTGTGATTGCAATCATGTGGATGTGCAAGAACTGAGGAAGACAGAACAGTAATGTATGTAGGTCTAATAACGGGATGCATAAACTTTTTTTTCTTATGGTATAACGATGTTGTATAAACGATAATTATGGGTTGAGAAAACTACGGGTTTTAATGAGCTTCTGTTTGAAAATTGAAACCTTCGATGAAAAATGATTTGAACAGACTTCTCAGTGCTTTTAATTTTTACTTAGGATTTTACATTATTAAGAGACGTTATTTTCTTGGAATACAATCAACGTGATTTTGTCTCTGAAACCGAAACTGAAGGAACGTGTAATTTTCAAGGTTCAGTGGGGGTCAATTATCTATTTACATGATTTTGTATGATTTGCTTATAAATAGTTTCATACAACAATAGTTTCAACAACCAACTAATTATTTCTAAAGTACTAATCTGACTGGTTGTTTAGTGATCTTGTATTTTGTGATCAAGCCTATTTCGAAGATTGACAAAAATTACCGTATTTTATCTTTATCAACAATTCATTAAATTTGAACGCACGAAAAATTATACCAATTTTTATTAAAACATTCTCAAATAAAATGTTAACGCCGCACAAGTTGACACAACGTAATGAGGGCATTGCGGAAACGTCTTTATACAGTCTTTGAACCCAATAAAATGACGTCATATGATCATCTTCTGTTACTTGATGCATTATATGTTAACATAAACTGCAATCCTATTTTCGAATTTCATGAAATTGAGTAAAATGTGCTTGTGTAAAGGGTATGTCTATGCAACCCCTGATCACTATCTGTATCTGCGGCACAAAATGAAAGAGATAATTCATTAAGTTCAACCCAAAATCTAGTACCGCAACTAGGTCTAAATATGCTTCGCTATATAGCCCAATTTTGTTTTTTTAGGACAAACATTTACAACCGTGTCAACTTGTGGGGTGGGATGCTTAAGAAACGCCGTTTCTCTTCGCCGTTTGGCCCCCTTAACGTCTTTTGCCATCGTCATTATTTGAAAACTGCCCCTAACGCCCGTATAACTAATGTTATAGCCTATTTTTCCGATAGTTGATGGCGGATGAAATTTATCGATCCGCTGTGCAACGTGGCCCTGGAGCTATTAACTTTTTGAAAGCAAGAAGCAAAATGTAGTAAAATATGACTCCGAGACCCTGCAAAGTTTATTGACGGTTATTCGACTATCACTGCCCCTAAAAATGCCTCATCATTACTATTATCAGCTACGGACGCCTCTCCTCTCGTATATCTTGCTGCAATCTCGCTCAGTGCCTGCGCAACTCCCAAGAGATCGTAATCGATACTTGCCATTTTATGTCACTAGATGACGCTAGCTGACGCACCTCTATTGGGCCAGCCTATTTCTTTATTGTTTTGAAATTCATCTCAGGCATTGATTAATTGGGAATTATTAATTTGATTAAAACATCATTCAGTTAAGTTTAGGTCATGAATCCTTTAAAAGGCATTGGTTTAACCATCCGACGTCTTAAAAAATATTAAAAGTATTTCACGAAGTATTAAATTAAAGGTGTATTTATTTTATTTTTGGATAATCAAATGTTAAAAAACTGTTAAATTAATAACTTTAATTTTAAAAAAGCGTTGAAAGACATTAAAGTGATAAATTCAATGTAGGTCGAAGCCCTTGCAAAATCATTAAATTAAAATATGAATCATTCATTTGTGTGATGCTGATTTTTGCATAGAACATTTCAGGCAAATACCAAGAATATATATAGTATATTTACCTACTTTAAAATAAAAATTTCATTTTTTATGTTAAAAACGTTAAAAAACTCTTATTAAATCGATGCCTTTGTTAAAAATCGTTAAAACACCGTTTTAAGTACTTGAAAATGTATTTTTAAGCCTATAGACATAGTATAATTAGTGTAATTTACGTGTAAAGGATGAATCGCGTAAATTTGACACAATATCTATACTAGCACAGTAACAAACATGTGATTCGACATTTGATCTTGTGATTTAAAGATCATGATAATTCTTTTAAATAGTGTAACTTATCTAAATTGATTTTTAAGAGGCGGTTATATTTTATAGAAATGACTAAATATGTTTTATAAAGTTTTCAAATTGAAAAGAATTCTATTAATTGTTGTTTTTATTTGACGAAATTTCATAATAGTCATTCAAAACAATTACTTAAAAACTGTTAAAAATCGTTGTGAACACACAACCTCACTCAAGCTTCGTTCCTTTTTGGATGGATCCTTAGGACATCATTTTTTTGTCCGATTTTCTAGTCACAATGACATCTTTATTGTCCAAATTATTTCAATAAAGTCACTTGGGCTATGAGGGATGTCGAATTTGGACGATAACTGAGCAAAAGAGTGGTAAGAAGTGAAAACGTTGACTTTAATAAAAAAAAATTGTTTGCTGTCCTAGACCGATTTTTTTCTCTTAAAAAAATATCGTTTTTCTTCGCACAATATTCGTCCAAAAATCTTTTCCGGCAATCTAACGAGTTACTTCTCTGGAGGACGATTCAAAACTTCGCGCATTAATGAGTTCAGGAAGCGCAACTTTTTAAAGCCGAGCAAAAATCTATGAATATTGAATTGCTTCATTACGAGCAGGTCCATTTTTCGTTGGGAATCCCCTTCGGTGCCGTGCAAAAATCATCTTTGTGTTTCGCCTTCGCATGAAAATAATAAACTTCAGGATGCTGTGTTAGCTGAGGTACTCAAGCCCCACCATACATCACAAAGGGCCGTGTATTTTTATATTCCTGCGCATATAAAAAGGCATAAATGTTCGGTTATGCTCTCGAAACAACGACTTGCGAACTTTATGCTCCTTAGCAGCTTTTCGGGCTACCTTTTGGGGATTGGCTGAAATTTGGGCCTAATTCAAAACGAGAAACGTTGCCTAGCCCCATCACGAATTCATAATGTTCAGCAATTAGCACTCTTGCGGAAGCTCCTGTGTACAGGGTGTAACATAAATATGCATGTAGATTGATGTCAATTAAATTTAATACACTACTGTCAGCAAAGATTTGCCATGGGTTGGGGTTGTAATCCAATATCAACCCATGTTAATATATTTTTTTCATTGTTCAATTTAATGGTCATCATCGTCATTTTCAAAGTGAATTTCTGCCAACTTCACGATGTTATCTTTCCCAGCTGGAAGTCCGGCCTAAATCATGCTAAATGAATTCCCATCTTGAAAAAAGTTGTATTGTTGCTTCTAATACTTATTATAGTTGCAGCATTGTTTTTCCGTGTACAATTGGCTGTACGCTAGGATCTTAGTTATTTTATAATTCGAAAATGTCCCGTTTATTTTTAAGAACGCTTAGGAGAACGTAATGCAAACTCCGCTGCCCATCTTCGAAAGTTTCATTTTGAATTTCTAAAAATACGGGGCGTTTTGAAATCATAAAAAACTCAGACCCTAGTGGACACCAATTCTACACAGAAACAAGTATGATTGACCAATTATAATAAGTATTTGAAACAAAAATTGCTCATACATTTTTTGCTTCACGCGGATATTGTTTTGCCAATAATTTGTTCACATAATTTAATTTATTATAATGAAGCAAGGCATTTTAATAAAACAAATTGTTTGGCTTAAAAAACTGCAATTACGGTTAATGCTTAAAACGTTCTAACACCTGCATTTAATTTAATTTTAAACATTTTTTTTTTGCCTATGACTGGAGTAATCTTGATTGTTGACTTGCGTAAATCTTAGGTTGACATCCTTGCCCATCTTCCGTGGTGTTTCCAGTCTTTGTTATTCTAAAAAATGGATGTGTTAGTAAGTTATTCCAGACCGATTTTAATGTGCTCCTCTCGCGATGCCTTGGCTTATCACAGAGTCACTGACGCTTTACATTTCATGCACTGACAATTTAAAAGCCTGGACTTTTTATCTGTCTAACTTAAAATGCTATTCCAAACAGGCCCCATAATCCAGTGCTGGATCCAAATACCGGATGCTGTGTACAGGAACAGCAGTATGCAAATCCCATCATCCGGGTTATCCACACGGTGTTGAATGCCTGGATATGTCCCTGATGCAACTTCTATTCATTGCTACTCTCTTTCATCTCCTTTTGTCACATACATTTTACCCTAGCATTTCTTGCGCTCGAAATTATAATCCTAACCTCGTATCGTGTGCTCCCAACGTGTGAGAAATTCTGAAGAAAAAAACTGTACACAATGAGGCTGTTTTGTGGTAATGGCAACCAAACATACCAGCTTGTCTGGTATTAATCATGGTGCTCTTTCGGTGTATCGTGATAAAATATGCCGCTGATAAAAAAATGCAGATTTGACGATGAATGGAGGTATAATTTGTTTCCTTATATACTGACAAGATAGTGTTGTCTAAGTGAGCGTCTCTTCACTCTTTGGTGATTTGTCTATTGAAAAGAAAGGATGCCATGCCTTCAGCAACGTGAAAGTACTCGTACAAAAGAAGCTTTTGTATTTTTGCCATAGTCGCAACTTCTTTATTGCCGAGCCCGAAATATTATGCAAATATGAGCAGTGCTCGCCTTTGAATTGCCTTTCAACATTTTCAACAATGAATCGTTGTTATTATTATTGGCTCGCTAAAAACGGGCGCAGAGCTCGTCGCTCTTACCATTGTTTCTCTCGGTTTGCCATTGCCGAGAACAAGTTTAAATATTGGATTTTTCCCTCGGAATTTCACCGCAGAATTTCCAGAAATTTGTAATTCAAAACCAATTTGCATACTTGAAAGGCCGAGTGATTTTCAAGTGGAGCCAAGGCGCCCAAATGGCGAATGCGGGCGCAGCAATGGGTATCTAATAAAAATTCCAAATTAACCTGTCAAACTAGCTCCAAGTCTGTCTGCAGCGTGTCTACAGGTCATGGAAGTCCATTATTACTAATTCAAGTTACTTAGTGATTGTAAATTTAAATGCTGCTTTCTAAGAACTGTTTAAAAAGCAGTAGATAACGTTAAGAATATGAGAAATTCAACTTTGTTTTGCCAATGTTGTGCTATTGTCCATGTCATGTATTATTTGATTGGACAGCAAATTTACGTTGAAGTTGTTAATTTCACTTTGTTATAATCACTGGTAAGTTTTAAAAAGTTATCCAAAGTATTTTGAAAAACAAATACATTTATAATGTTCGATATACCATAGCTACCTGATTTTCAAAACTAAAAATGTTATTATTACGCTATTTAAAAATAATAAAAGAAAACTAAACTTTGTTTAGTGTTTATTAGCACTATAAGCTTTAATTTTTAGTCGTTTATTTTTAATTGATATTTTAGTAATTAGGATGATTGATTTAATGCCTTTGGTTTGAGCAATGGACAGTTTAGGCAGAACAACAGAAGTACATGTATTTTGAAAAAACTAAGTTAATGATTGATATAGGTTTACACATATACTGTATTTTATGTAATATGACGACCCATTTTCGACAACATATGACCGACTAAATGTCACATCCTTGAATTCTGGAAAGTTTTTGGATGCCGATCCCATGGGTGATAGCAACGGAACGCTGATTAATATTCCTTGCAAACCTTGCAATCTTTTCCAGTTTATAAGGGAGGTGACCGATAGGGGATTCAGAAGTTCTATCTCGCTCTTATTGCAACCACATCAGCATGTAGTTGGCTAGGAGACAGGGCTATTGTGGACCCTAGTCAAGGTCTGGGGACTTATAAGGAATTACACCATATCAAACAGAGCTTTCTCGTGTCTCAAGTAAAGAACAGTCATCTTTATCTCCGGCCTGTATTTCAGTATTTGTTTTATTAGCATTGTGTTAGTTGGCAATTAATTCCATTCAAGTAAAGGGTTGCCTTTGCTGACTTTCATTAAAGCATCATTGTTCGATTAATTTATCATGCTTTACTCTTTGTTGCCTATGATAATGATTTTGTATGGGTCGGATTCATGTACAATTATGGACTGACTTTTGGAAATTTTAAATCCAGTTGAGTTTGCATTTTTGATAATATCGATATGCATGAGGTAATTAGCATAATCAACAGTCTACTCTCCCTTTATGGTCTTTCGTGACTGGTCCTTTAACGAACCGTTAGTCACTCACAAACATATCAAAATAACGTCATAAATTCATAACTAAACTAACTTTTAAATCAACTTAAGTTGCTCATTTGTGATATAGGTTGGTCTGTTTTTTTGGATCGTATTTTGCATATTGCGTAACGTTCATTAGTGATATTTTTAACAAATCTTTAATAGAACAGATTGCGGAAATCCATGACTTGTATTGAGTGGACCAAGAAATAATCTCTTCCACATCACCGACTAGAGTACCTAAGCTGTTTAGCTTATGGCTAAATCCTACTCTTGTTTCAATTTGTATTGAGATGAATTTGTGTGGGAACAATTCCAAATCTTAGCATTCTAATATACTTAAAAACACATGGAATTTTGGCTGACTAATAAAAGTATAATTTAAGTGATTTCAACGCTGAAGATTTACGTGTCGATGCAGTGTGAGAGAATGTCATTGTTTAATTAAAAGATGCCTCCTCTTTTCCTCCATCCATCTAACCATCCATCTTGATCCGTGAGTGCACACACCTAATGATATTTGGTTTCCACATATGTGCCCTGCAAGACTGCCAACATTCATTCGTCCTTAAATGTGGTTCAAAATTCCCTCAGTCAACATCCTTAATCTGCCAGAGAATAGTTTTCCAAAAGTAATCAAGAGCCTCTTGCGTGCCTCTGCCAAGCTGGGCTTAGATACGTTGAGCCCAGGCTGCACCAAATTGGTGTTTGCTCAAAATGGAAAGTACTGCAATACCTTCATTGCCGGAGTATGAAAATAAAGAGAAATGCATAAGACTCGCTGGGATTCACTGGGGACTCATTATGCAAATGATAAAGCGTGATTGCTCCTTCACTACTGACTGTGAGTCTTGCCAACATATGCAGTAGCTGGTGATTTATAAACATATACAGGAAGCGGTCGTTCCTCTCTGCTCTTGTTTAGATTTAAACTGAAAAAATCGCGGTGTTTTCGAATTGATTTGCTGTATAACTGATATTTTTGGCAGATGCTGTGCTGATTAGAAACTTCAACTGCAACTCGTGTTTACGGAATGTGGCGGCTAATTTCAACAGATAATAAAACGTAATTTTGTTTTACAACTAGAATATGTAATATTTGAAATGTTTTCACATATTAAGGAGTTTTCGTTCACTTGTGAAGTTCAACGTTAAATCGTTATTTCACTCATGACCATGTCACGTGTCCTGTATCATTCATATCTAGAACAAAATGGTCAACTTCTGAACCATTTTTTTCAAACGTTCAAGGAATTGAAAATGATTTACGCCGAGGGGATGATTTAATAAAATAACTATAAAATGGCGTTTGTCACGACAGCTAGACTTTCGTTTTTCAAATGGCAAGGAAGCTGTAGTATCCGAGTGGGTCACGTTGAATCGTAAAATTCCCTTAAAATGGAGGACCTGTCTAGCTGCCATTCGCTGTTTTCGTTAGGTTTAATGGACCATGTCCTTGTTTTAAAAATGGACCTAAAACACTTTCGCCTCGCTTTTCAGTGGGTGTCGTGAGCGCAATTTTCTTGATAGATTCTTCACATTTTTCAGACAAAAAAACATTACTGGGAATGATAGAAGCTACGTTCCTCCATTTGCAAAGGTTATTTTTACGGTTCCGTCCATAAGGGATGATCGTCAAAAAGTCGAGTTTTCAACCTTATCCTATCTAGTCCATTATAATCCGATTTTGACTACCCCCACTACCTCCTATCCCATGTAACCCCAGTAGTTCAGATGTCGTTAATTTATTTGAACTAAAAATAACTTGATTTTGAAAAGGAGCGGAATCCAAAACTGATGCTTTAATGTACCTATTCCCATGTCCTACCCCCATATTAAATCACGTCAAATTTCAATCTAAAATTATGTCCTATTTTATAACATACATGTAACTTCAAAATTTAATGTACATGTAGGCTCTACATTTGAGGTATAACTTACATAATGAGGTATTTTAAAAATTCCAACATACAATGAAATGCTGTTGATTAGTAACTATGGCATTTATTGAAACGATTCTGCTACTATTCAAACTTATTATTAGCTTCCTTAACAGAAATTCAGCTTTCTTCTTATTCTATTAGTTACCATACAGTCAGCATATTAATGTCACGAGGTAGGGGATACCGTGTCACATGTGTTTAACCCAGATTCTTCACGTAAGTGAAATGTCACAATTGTTACAAATTCAGAACAGTTATAAGAACTGACGGCTTATAAGGAAGGGAACACGGTGGCGCCCGATTACTTAGGTATACCATCCCAGGAGATTTTGCGGGGACCACGAAAACCACTACTAAGATAACCTACTCCGGAAGTTTAACCCTGGTCTCCCGATTGCAAAGTGGGCATGCTGTCACTAAGCTACCTTGCTTAATTGTACCCAACATAAGGCAGTGCATGCATGCACAGTAGACTGTCTGTTCAAGAAACTAACAGCGCCTATTATTTGCTTTGAATTTTGTGCTTGTCACCATTCCAGATGTAGCCCGCTGCCAAAATGTTTAATTGGATAATTCTTTTTGTTCCAGTTGAACCTGTCCAGTGAGAAGGTGGTGATGTTAAACAGCGTGGGAATTCATAGTTCTGGTCATTATCGTTGTGAAGTATCTGGCGAATCTCCAACATTTATCACTGTGTACTCAGAGGGAGAAATGAATGTTATTGGTAAGATAAAATAGATTTTATAACATTAAAGGAAATTGTATTTTAGGTTTAATTCGGATAAACAATGCAAGGTAAGATTATATTGGAAACACTATATTTAATTCGTCTCTTTGTTTTGCTTTAAATACGTACAAATGTTACCAACGCCTAAATGATTAGAAATAATTGTGCGTGGCGAATTTTGAACAAAGCCATCAATTATTTCGTCATTTCCGCTGATGCATATTTAGCATGAATCCAATTATCAAGAGAAGAAATACGCGTAGAAGAGCGATTATTATTAATGATAGGCAAAGCTTGTAAAATACAGAATAAACGCGTGACGTCCTATGGGTGGTAAAGTCATGTTTATTTTACTTATAAAATTACGAAAGATTTTCTTTAGTAAGGGGCCCTCGTACTGGAGGCGCAAAGATAAGAAAAATACCGTCATTAAGAACCCTTTTAATATTAACGTAGTTTTACTAAGTCAATTTTAATGTGGTCCTACTGTATTAAGAACCACCACTTGCACAGTATTCAATTTAGGGCTCTCCATAAACAATTACACCAAATGGTATTCCTTCGATTAACCGGCATTCATTAATTGCTAACCATGCGTGTAAATAATTGCACTAACGAGCAAAGAAACTGGCTATCTGAAATAATTTAATGCATTGTAGATAACCAATTTATAATTAGTAAACCTGGTTTTGTAAACAATTAAAACCATTTTCAAATGCACATGCATATATTAACATCTCATTTGAATTCAGTAGGAGAATATACCGACAATGCGATACCAATGCAATGTTTTAAACTCTTAATACCGTATTCTTTGGAAAAACGATTTTAATAGTGACAGGGGTAAGGACATGCAGATGTCTCCTTCCTGAATGGTTTTTTTCAAATATATACCTTTAGTTGGACCCGTTTCTTTGTTCGCAAATAGACATTAAGGTACCAATATTTTTCAACTCTAATATCATATTTTTCGCGCGACGTGAAGTTAAGAATCGCGTGTGAGTATCTTTGATATTTTAATTCAAATAACTGGTTTAAATTTAGGGCATTTGCAAAAATGTGCCATCCATTAGGATCGCACAATTTATTTTAGCAGTTTCATCTATTTCACGCATGCATAGGAAATTACACAAGCTGTTTTACTATTATTATAAAGATGGGTGTACATTTTCAAAATAGTTAAACTTGTCTTAGTTTAAGCGAATTTAATGCATTGCTGGAATAGTCTGCTTTGATAAATGACCGTCTTCAATGCCTAGCATTTGCCTAGTCTGTGCTTTTTCAGGAATGCCAAAGCACAATGAATTCCGCGAAAGTTTCTTGCTGTTTTCTCAACTGACGTTTAGTATTTCTTAACTGTTTCGCTTATATGAGAAACTGATTTGTATTTAAGTCGTATTTCATCTTGGATAATGCATTTGTAAAATGTTATGTCTCATCTTAAATCTTGTCTAATTAAACGATTTATAGTTAATAGGTTAAGATAGTAAAGGATTATTTTTGATAAATTATAGTATGTGTTTGCTTAACAAGTTAATTTCAGATAGTTAGAAATTCTTTATTGCATTATTTTCACTTTCTTGCGTGAAAATGGGTCTTGATGGCATATTTTTGCAGCTTATTGAGATCATTCGTAAAGGATGCCCATCAAATTGTCTCTTTGTTTGTCCCTTAACTACCTCCCCCCTTCCTTGAGCTCATTATCATCCGAATTGAAAAAACATGATACCCTTCCCTTGATCGTTAGTAACATTAATTTGGATAAAAATCAATTTGGATAAAAATAACGTCATGTTGATAACAAATGTCAACACATGTTTTGGTAAAATTTTCTTGAGTTTTGAATTCAATACAAGCAATGGAACACTTTTAACATTAGTTCTGTTTGTCATAACAAAATTAACATGCCTGTTGAGTTTATTTTATGTCATGTTAACATTGAAACTTTTTTTTCAAATTTAAAAAAAAATCGAAATCAAATGCGATGATGCGCAAATGATAAATAACGTTACTTCTTCGATTATTAATTCTAAGTTGAGTGATCTTATGCATCTGAAATATTTTGTAAAAAAATGTTCTATTTTCATGAAATTACTGACAATTTTATTTCTCATGTCGGTCAAAGGTGTCCTAGTAAAGACATATAATGCAATTACAAAGTTAGACTTTTAAACAGATTAAGATTTTTTTCTTTCAGCTAGTTTTATACACTTAATCATTGTTAGGATTAAAAACTAATTCGTTTTAAATAATCAAATTTTGTATTTACGCATCAGTAATGTGTACTTAGTGATTCTTCTTAAGCAGGTGGTGCAATATGCGTATTTTACGACAGGCCTGATGCGAATTTCGAATATGTTGTACTGCGTGGCCAATAACTGGCCAATCCTGAGGAAAAAAGTCGCGAAAACTAAACAACAAATTACCCCATATTCGTTACGTTTCATTAAGCAAATTATAAATTAAGCTCGCGGGACACTATAACAGGCGTTAACAGTTTGCCTTAACACGTAATTGAAATTAATGCCAGTCTTTTGTAACAAAAAAAACCCAAATTAATTAGGAGGGCATTACGCGATACTAGATATGAAAACTTATTTTTCAAAAATAAACTTTTAATGTTACGATAGATGAGCGTCTTGGGGAGAATTAATTTGCATGATCACGAAAAAAATCTTGAATTATTTTCTTGCTAATTGAGTGTGCCAAATTAATGACCTTTGAATAATTCGGCCTTAGGTGATGCAACTGTTATACAGGGTGGGTGGAGCATTTTTCTCTTTAAATCTAATCTTTTATACGGAACGTTTATCCGGACTACTTTTAGTTGCGTGAACGAGTTGCATAGAGGTAATTAACCAATTATTTTCAAATAATTTTTCTTTCATGGGCCTTTTTATTGCAATCAAAAATCGTGATTTTACTTAAGTAGTGTATACGTGTATTCTGATCGAAATTTTAAAACTTAAAAATTTAAATTTCAAGACTAATGATTAAGATGTAAGGAATTTGTATAATGAAAACATAAACAAATATTTAGAACCAATTACATTCATATAACCATATGTATAACGTGCTATGTTATCCAGCCGCAATGTAAATTTATTATAGTTTTTCATAAACGTCCATAAGCGAAGTTAATTTATTGATGCTACTTCTAAATGTTCCATTTCTGAAGTGAAACTTTTCAAATGTTTACAATGATGGGTCATGTTTACAGGCAAGATAAATAAGTTTTATTTAGTTGCCTAAGCTCTCCTTTTAGCAACGGTCTATAAGTTTGTTCCGCTAAGATGGTCTCTATCGATGCTGATGCCATTTTTAAAACCGAGTAAAGTTCGGGTCCTAAAAAGGGCTTTCAAATCTTGATTTTTTCCCCCCGGTTTTTTCTCTCGCAAGAAATCCAACTTTGTCTGACTCTTCGCATTCGTGATGGGCCAATGAAATTGATAGGAGTGAAATAGCTGACGAGAAAATGGGCACTTTGTTTGAGTAGTATTGCCTGCAGTAACGGCAACATGAACTCTTTATGGATTTCCCAATATGCAGTATATGCCGAATATAGATTCTTCTCCTCGAATTTTACTGCAAAATTTGAAGGCGAAGAATTGATGGCAAATTTTATCGGATATGTCTGCGTGTTTTTGGGGCTTTTATACTCTGCGAGACTCACTTGTTATGGCATTCATTCATGGCGTGAAGTGCGCGTAGTTTTTATTATTATTGAAATCGAAATCCATTAGCTGCATTTTTTACAAGTGGAAAGTTGGCGAAAAACAATTTAATCAGTTTTCATATCGCGTTTCTGTATCGGTTTAACAAGGCGTGTGGAACGTACTGGGGTAAATTCATCAGCACGGAGTCAATGGATTGAAAAATATCCAATTATTATTTTTTAATTCAATTAATAGGGAGCGAGCGCTGTGGCATGCCTTGAAATCCAATGTGTAAACGAGTCGAATACGGCTACAGTCGGTCTTGTCGTAATAACGTACCTATTGAGGCGAATGAGAAACTAATCTCAGCGAAATGTGCCTCTGGAAGTAAATTAATTGAAAATAAAAATACATGTTGTTCAATTTCAGCAAATACAAATATGAAGAAAAATCTGTAAATAATTAGCATAGCAATGTATTTAAAATGCTAAATTTTCCTGTATTTAAAAAGTTATTGCGAATGTTATTGCGAACTCGGTTTTTCATTTTAAAAAACTTTCGTTTTTAAAAAAAGCCGAATGGTTGGTTGATTTATTAAAACATACCACAGTTTTTAAATTATTGCAAAATATATTATAAAACATTACATTTTCATGTTGCGTTCCACATGCGTGTACATTTTACATTGTTCTATAATTATTTTGTCATTATAAAATGGACATGATTGTAGAACATCTGCAACATAAACCTGAAACAAATAGATAGGTTGAAAATTCATCTTTTGTCTTGTAAATTTCCAAATATTTTTTGCAAAAATTGTTTCAAAACGTTTAAAATACATAATTTAGAATGCGACGCTATGTGTCCTGTTTTAAATAATGTTTGATACAGATTCAAATTCTCTTCTTATAACTTCTTCAGTCATTCAAATGGAGAAAAAATTCGATAATGTCTGCTGTGACATTTCCTTGTTTTAAATATTTTTCACCAAAATAAGTGACCTTCATGCTCAATTCAAAAGCCAAGTCGCTTTGAGAAATGTCAAAGTTGGCGAATGTAGTAGCCTGGTGTAAATTTGTGGCATTTTCATCCTCAATTTCGATAGAGTTGGTGTCACCCAATAAAGACGTCAATTTTTGCAGGTACCTCGATGGGCCGTATTATGAAGTTGCACCAAAATGTAGCGCCTATTTCCTTTCAAGCACCACTGGCAATAATTGGACGTGTTAACCTTCGTAATAGCTTGTTAACCTGAGACGCCATGTCCCAACAAGCCTCTGGACCATGAAAAAATGGCAATCAGCTGGAAAATAATCCAGCGAGGGCAAAAATGTTGGAAAAAAGAGGCAAAATGACGGATAAAATAGGACCAAGAATGAAAGTAATGAGAGAGGCAATTGGTGTGAATCCGACCAAAAATAAGGGAGCTTGAGCAACAAATGCATTGCCATATAATCAGTGGCTAAACACAGCCTTACAAAGATGGTCTTGGAGAACTCAAGAGGTTATTGGACGTGACCATGAGTGGGTGAATGAAAAATGCTCGTGCTGCAACCTTTAACGAAATAACCTTAAACTTTAAGAAAGTTTACAAGGTACATGTGCAGTTGTAATTCTCTATACCATCAATTTTTAGTCTAAGATAACAAACTTTTTCTACTTATAATTACTTAAAATGTTAAATATGCCTTTTTATGCATTAAACGTTATAATTAATTGATAATTAATGCATGGTTTAGGATCTTTTTTAGGTTGACAAATCAATGACGCAATTAAATTTTATTGAACTAAATTACGTCCATTCCCGCAAAATTACCTAAAATACGTTATATTTACGTATTATTTGATGCATCGGGTTTTTGCCCCAATGATATCAGAGGTAAATTAGAATGCAACTTATAAAATATTAACCCTCGTTTGCTAAAAAATGCAAACTAAAACAGGATACAGTATGGTAATGATTACATAGCAAGTACAATAAGGCAATAAACCCTGAAACATGTACGGTTTGCCCCAAAATGATGTGAGCAGCTGAAATATTGGGTAATATGAAAAGGGTCTACATCTTCGATCCTAGCTCACGAGATATTGCCAA
>JAQIXS010003224.1:0-18921 GCA_034700785.1 Rossiulus vilnensis
GGTCAGTATGTTTTTCGGCGACTCAGGACATCACTGACCTCCCCCTCCCTTTATGAACGACCCCTCGGGAAAACCCCTTTGCAAAGGTCAGGCAGGGCATCAGCGCCACCTACTTCCGTCACCCTCCTGGCCGATCGTGCAAGGACACCGGAAGCCGCTCGCCTCCACGAACAGGTCAATACGCCCCCTTCGATGACGTCACGTTGGTCACTCTTTGGAATTTTTTTTTTCAGCTCGCTTGGTCCAAGTCTCAGAAAATCGGATGCGGTTTCGCCTATTTCCAAAAGGGCATATGGTTCACCAAATTATACGTCTGCGATTACGGTCCCGTGTAAGTTATAATTAGATTTCACCTCTAATTTAATCTAACTTAATCACAGCGCCATCTACGATTGATGTTTTTCAAAATTTTACTAATATCCTTTTTTGAGAAATTGTGGTCCTCATCTAACCCTCAACACACAAAAAAAGCAAAACCAAAACAATAAATTTAGAATACTTCTACATAATTATTTTCAAAAAAATGTTTAAGAAATGCCATGGGCAACACTATTTCACAACTTATGACTTGTGTGAATAAAATTACTGGAAATAATGAGTAGGTAACTACTTTATAAAAATGCTAGTACTTCAGCTTTATTTAAAATAAAACTGAAAATAAAGGTCGCAGCCCCTTAAAGTAACGTGGTTTAGCTTCTCGGCACTACTTCAACGCATTGTGTGATTGCCCAATTTCAGGGGCAACGTTTTGGGAGACCGGATGTACGTCAGAGGCTCCGCCTGTTCCGCCTGTCCGGAAGGAACTTCCTGCTCCAGAGATTATCCGGGTCTTTGCAGTGAGCATATACTTGAGCACACGTGTTGGTCAAGGATGCTCGCTTATTGTTTTCAATAACTTCCATTTTTTCCTTTCCCCATTCCAAAATTAAAGCCCAAGGTGGTTCCGGAGTGACCGTGACGGTGGTCAAGCCGGTGGTCACCCAGAAGCCGTGGTGGGTCATCGCGCCCACCACCCAGCGACCACTGGTCAGTCGCTCCACGACCCACTTCCGCCCCTGGTGGGCGTCCACGTCGAGCGGGCCGAGCTTCGTCACCAAGCCGTCCACTCTCCGGCCACTGGTCAAGAAAGTTCTGCTCAACTGCGACTTCGACTCCAAAGGATGCATCCAGGAGACGGTGGGGTCAGCGCAGTGGACGCTGGACACAACCAGCGCTCCGGATGCCCAAGGTGAGGATTTCAATCGAAAAATAAATCTGACCACTACCATACAGAAACATTAAATGACCAGAAACTGACCGATTAAGGCTGGAGATTCCTGTGTATTATTTAAAGGTAGAAATTTCTCAAAACTCACTTAGGAAATACTGAAGCCTTTGGCTGATATTTGGAAGCTTCTATAAGATCTAATTAAGGAATGAAAAAAATGACTAGAAAATGATAAAAGATTAAAATTTATCCGAAGAAGCTTAAGAAACGAAATTCTTACCAGCTTTCAAATAAATAAATAAATATTTAAAACTTTTAAGTTTCGTAAAACTCACTTGAAAATACCATCTATCGAAAAATCTATTAAATTCATTTCGCTGTATTTTTTTATATATACATTAAAATCGGGGCTTCTCCAAAAAAAATCAAATTTTCAACTTCCCTGACTTTTCCAAATTTTTTTATTATTTTGGGACAAATTTCCCTGACCAGTGAAAGTGTAATTTTGGGAAATATCATTTCAGGAACACAGTCTGAATTTTATTTTAAAAAAATTATGAAAACATAAATCACAAATAATGATTTTAGTGAAAATAAATGGCCAACACATGGACTCGTAGATTAATTCGTTATTCTCTAAGACAAAAAAATTGAATTTTGTGTAAAAGATGCAAAGTTGTTCACTAGGTGGCGCCACCCGCAGCGTAACGGATGCGGAGCAGCGCCACCTAACGGCGAATCTCAACACCAGCTCATTTTGCGGGAGATTCGAAAACTGATCTTGGATATAAACTTAATAATTCAATGACGAAATGATCAATAAACGGTACCCTTGAAAACAATAACGCCAGAACCCCCGTGCAGAAATTATCAGTATGTGATTCACTATTGATATCAGTACGATTTTATACTGATGCCATTATAATCTTAGTGATACCAGCATGATTCTATACTGATACTGATCACCATACATATATACTGTTATTTTAAGCCTGCTGATATTAGTATTATAGTGGTTTTGAGACTACTAATGTCAGTACATTTTAACACTGATACCAGTATGATTCTATACTGATATCATAAAAATCTTAGTGATATCAGTAGGCTATTATTCAATGCATATATCACCATATATATATATATATATATACTGGTATTTGAACCTGCTAACAACAGTATTATACTGGTTTAAGGCTAAACTTGGTGTCCATATTTATTCTTTTTTCATTCAAGGTAATTATTACGAGGTTTACCTGAAAAGAGGCAACGACGGTCACTTGTACATTTACACGAACGGAGGAGGAGGAACGTCCGACGATGACCAACTGACCACCGGAAGTAGCACCAAGGCCTGCTTGAGTTTCACCTACAAGAAGTTTCCGCTCAACGGAAAACAATCGGCCGACATGGAGGTGGCGCTGTGGAGGCAGAAGCAGCCAAACTCTTTCGCCGACTTCCGGTTGCGAGAGAACGCCTATCATTGGACAACGCACAAGGTCACGGTGCCCTCGTTTCCGGACGTTTATTCGGTAAGCCTCAGCTGTTGTACCAAACGGTCGTATGTGCCACACCTATTGCACCGCCGATGAAACGGGAACTTATTGAAACGGTTTTTTTTTTCTAAATTTTACCAAACGGTCGTATGTGCCACACGTACGTTTTGTTTTGTTTTTTCGTTTTTTTTAAAACAAATTTCTTTGCATAAATAAACGGGGGGCATTTTGAATTTATAAAATTTTCTGCCCATCCTTCATTAAAACACCTGTTGAGTTTTTCGATTACGAAAATGCTCTTACAAAACATGCCCTGAAGGAAAACATTCCAATCTCCGATAAAAGAATGCTTGGTATGCTAAAGCGTGACTTACCTTTCGATGGATGATTAAAAACGGGTCCAGGGCTTAGAACTGTCGAATAACGTTAACGACCGATTAAAAAAATAATCCCAGTTAGTTAATTACTTAAATTATAACTACAAATTAAGAAGGCGATGGCCGAAGACTTCCTGCTGGTCGGACGCACAAGATGGAACCCGCGATTGTGACGACTTAGAATTTAGAATGTCCCAGAATGCACCTCGAGCAGCATTTCAGGGGGCCTGGTAGAGGCTAGGGCGAATTTAGGAGGGTCTCATTTTCAGCTCGGAGGCTAGCAATGGTTGGCTAGAGGGGGTGACACACTGTAAAGTCAGGTCTTAAGTGCCATGCCCCGAATACACGATTTTTCAGCTCAAAACATCGTATGTGCCATTCCCCACTTGCTGCTTTAATGAGAAAGCAATTGGGACACCACCTGGCCCCCTTGTGGAAGTGATTTCATTGCGACTTTAATGAGACTTTAGGGCTTTCATTGAGACTTCAATGAGGTTTCAGGGATTTCATTAAAACTTCAATGAGACTTTAGTGATTCCATTAAGACTTCAATGAGAGTTTAGGGATTTCATTGAGACTTCAATGAGACTAGCAATTTCATTGAGACTTCTAAGAGAGTTTAGGGATTTCATTGACACTTTCGGGATTTCAATTGGACTTCAACGGGACTTTAGACTGACTTTCAATGCATTCTAAAATTTGTGTAATGTGCTTCAAAACACCTTGAAAGACGGCCTAAAGTCCCATTGGATGAGATTTCAGGGACTTCGCAGAGACTTCAAGGACTTTAATGGGAATTTCAATGAGTTACGAAAAATATGTTTCTATAACTTATTTAAATTTAAGTCGAAAGCCTCATTTAAAGTCCCGCTGAAGTCATTGAAATCTGTGAAGTCAGCCTAAAGTCCTTGAAGGCCCTAAAGTCCACAGTGATATGCAAACGATTTTTAAGAAATGTTACCTAGACTTTCAATGAGATATGAAAATGTGTTTTATTAACTCATTTAAAGTCTCATTAAAGTCTCTAAAGTCCACGGTGATATGTACACAATTTTAAAAAAATGTTACCAACTAGTAGTTACGACAAAATAAGCAGGTGTCATTTTTTGTGTGAATAATCAAATGTAGTCAAATTACTGTTAAAACATTATTTTTTATATTCTATTTTTTTTTCAGGTGTCTTTTCACATGTCAGTGGCCAAGTCCGGCCAGATGGATGACCAGTACATTTCCATCGACCAGATCAGGCTGGACACGGGGGCGTGCGGGGTCAAGTGAATTTAGGGGGTCAATTAAGACAAGTGTATGGCGATTTCGTCAAATGTAAATTATTGTTTTTATTACCTATGTTTTTTATTTTAAGCGATTTCAACCAAAACTCGAAGCGTGGGTAGGTGGCGCTTTGAAGGCAGATATTGAGAGATAAATCAGAAATTTGCCAAATTTAAATGAAATTTAAAAAAAAATAACACATGGCTGGAAAAGTGGTTATTCACACAAATTTTAAATTAGGCTAAGAAATGACGAATACATTAAGAAAATACTTGAAATTAGGATTAGGCATTTAGTTATTGTCCAGAAAACATTAATTATCAAAATGTTAAAAGGTTTTGAGAAAAGGCTGACGATATTAGAAAATTAGAAAAACTAGAAAAATCGTCAGCCCATTTTTTTCAAAACCTCTAAACATTTTTGACATTTGTTGTTTTCTGGACAAAAACTCAAATGCTTAATTGGGAAATTAGGATGAATCATTTTGTTATTGTCTAGAAAACATTAATTATCAAAATGTTCAAAGGTTTTGAGAAAAGACTGACGATGTTAGAAAATTTGAAAAACTAGAAAAATCGTCAGCCATTTTTTAAAAACAACATGTCTAGTGAAAACTTAGTTTCTTTCAAATACTCATATTTCTTAAAAATTAGTTCACTGGCCTACTACATGTACCTGTATAATACGACCAATGTGGCTTTTATCAGCAATCTCCCAAAAATCATTTTGTAACAACCATGAAACAATCAAAATATTTCTTAAATTGATTATGACAGTTTTTGTGTTTCCTGAAAAAAAAAATCGTTTTTTTGGACTTTAGAAGTTTTAAATGCTATTCCAAATTGGCAGTAAAGTTCAGTTTTAAAGTTGAACGGCGTGCCATACTTTTTTTTTGAATTTTTTTATAGTATTTTATAGAATACATGTAGTATAGACTGCAGTGGCGGATTCAGCTCTTGGGGGCCCCAGGCGAAATATGATTAGAAGGCCCTCTCCTTCTAAATACTTTCTTTGCAAAATCTTGACAAATTTAGTTAAAAATCAATAAATATTGTATAAAATTGGAGCCTTCGGTGTGCATCAGGCCTTACGTATTCGTCATCTATGCAATTTCTTAACATGATTTGTGTATTTCAATCAGTTTTCCAGTTTTGTAGGACTTCGTAAACATCATTTCTGTCAATTTTTTCCTTAAAAAATGAAAATATTGAGGAACGGTCATCCCAACCGTGATAGGAAAAATCCTCCTAACTCACCAACCATAGCCAGTATTGAACGGCGGAAACCCGTAAGTCGCGTGTTCCTCATCGATCCATCTTTGAGAATCTTCAGAATCCTGATGATAAAATTGAGACGAACCAGTAGTTTATTGAAGAAAAAAAAATTACTGGTGGTGTACACTCGTAAAAACCTGCCATTTTTTCCGCAGTATTACCGAAACCGCCTGGTAGATGGCGCTGGAAAGACGCGCAACGCCTTCTGGGTAGCGGCAGCGCCATCTGTAGAGAAGAAACCAAACTAATTCCGGTTTTGTAAACGTGTTATTGTGTCATTGCATTTATTTCCATTTTGTATATGAAGCGCATTGTTTTTTCTTAAATTAATTAAGCGTTTTAATGTCGTACTGATCAAGTGCTTTACTAGGAATTTGGCCAGTTTTGACGAATTTTCTGTTGTTATTTTATTGAAGGTGTAAATTATGTTACAACCTCATGAAATTGGCCTTTCATCGATTCAATAAAGAAATGATTAAAACGAATTAAGACGTGTCTGCTTCTCATACCTGCCAATTATTCGTGGGAATTTCACGAAATGCAAAACAAAAAATAGTCAGTAGCAAATTTAAAATTGGAAAATTAATTAAACACATTTTGCAAATTGGACAGTAACAATACAGAAAAAAAAGATTAAAGAAAACCCAAACAAAACAAAAACATTTCTTAGTTTAATTTACAATTTTTTTTCCAGTTTTTTTTTACTAAATATTAACTTTATTTTACAATACTGGTGTCATTATTTAAAAAAAATCACAGTCGTAGAAATCACACTTAAATTAGACTTATTAATCCCTCGTAAAAAAAAGAATTGGTAGTTTAAACAGTAAATTTAATTTTAATATAACCTGGAATGTTATCCTTTTTTAATTACTTTTGCTATCTGAAGGGAACTCTATTTTCAAATTTGATTAATTGTTCGCTTAAACTAAATTATATATTTGTTTAATTAAGCGTATTAAGCTAACTGTGGCCAATTTTATTTTAAATCATTTTAGGTTATTTCTGGCTCGTAATTGACAATTAATAATTTGCTTTTTATTATATTTTAATCCTGATGATCATGTTCGCATTATCGCTTTGGTTCAAGTTTTAATTTGGTCAAACAAACTTTTCTTTGGTATTTTAGGTCGAATGTAGTTATATGTTGTTAATTTGGTTTAATTGTGATTAAATTTGTTTATCTATTTATTTAATTTGCCAAATTTTAAATTGACAATATTAAAATTGACAAATACAAATTGGAAACAATTAAAAGAAATGTTGACGAATCTTTCGTATTTATGAACAATATAACCAATATAATATATGCAAATATATATTTGCAGAATTTATTCAGAACTTATCTGCATTTACTTACAGTGGTGTCAGGTGGGGACAACTTGGCTGGATTGTCTTCAATAATGTTTTCATTATTCACTATGCACATGAAATTGAACTCCTGCTTGTTTTCCGTCTTCAAAACTAGAGACTTTAACGAAACATGACCACGACATTTCCTACATTATCATTCTTTTTAAGAAATGATAAAAATGTAAATAAAATTCACATATATTCATCACATTTTAAATATTTGATGGTTCGTGGTGATATTAGTAAAATGTTTACTGATATCACTAAGGATACTGATATACAACCTATGTCACTTTTTATACTTATATCACTACTGATATCAGTAGTCTAAATACTACCATTTTTCATTAAAATTTAAAAAGTGGTAATTTGTAGTTGTACTTCTTCAGCTGTTTAAATTTTAACCCTGGCGAAAAGATCAGTAAATGATTCTATACTGATATCACTAAATGCAGAGATTATTTAGACTACAGATATCAGCATGTCAGTAAAATATCAGTATATGACTATACTGATATCACTATATGCAGAGATTATTTAGACTACTGATATCAGTGGTGATATAAGTATAAATAGTGACATAGGTTGTATATCATTATCCTTAGTGATATCAGTAAACATTTCACTAATATCACCAACAATCATTGTATTTATACTGATGCATACTGATCTTTCCACCAGGGAGCACTTTTTATAAGCTGCCATTAATGACTGGGTGTTTTGTCGTAGATCAATATTTGCCATTAAATTTACGTGAAACTACGATGTCGTTTTGAGACTCTCTTGTTTATTTCCTGAGAGATTTGGGAAATCCTTAAAGACCAGGAAAATAGCAGAAAGTAGAACCATCCTTTAAACTACATAAACACAACAATAGAAATGGGCTAGAAAAAAAAATGGCACCTTTGGGAATAAGATAAACGAATGTGGGGGCTGATGTTGGATTTATAAACGTGAGATATATCCATGGGGATAAAAAAAAGAAGAAAAAAAAAAAAAGATAAGTGGTTTTGCATCTGGCAAGATTCAATTTCGGAAGAATAATCGGCAACAGGTGGGAGCGCTGTTGCCAACTCGTGTTTGTGTGTTTGTTTGTTTGTTGGAAGTTATTCAACGTCTAATTCGCATTTGAGATTTAATTGGATGGTCAACAAACATAAAACCCACAAGGACGATGGTCAATGGCAATGGCTGAAATAGACGCTGAATGCTGACCACTCGGTTGTCATGGCAACGGTCTAAATATCTCCCATGATGTATGAAAGTAGGCTATTTGAATGTTGAAAAATCTCTGAGATCTAAATATCTCAAATATAAATTATGCCCAAACGTAAAATTGAGTTTCAGGAAAAAAAAGCTCGACTTTACCTCATATTTCCAGGTTTTTGGGGAAAAAAATTCATAATTTTATCGAAGATGTTTATAGTTATTTCTATATCCATAAATATTCTATGTAGAGCATGATAAATATAAACATTAATGATGAAGGCATGGCCATTTTTAGAAAAAAATGAGAACAGGGCCATGCAAACAAACAAAAAATGGAAGCAAAATTTACTAAATTATTGATATTTTTATTCATTATTTCAGAAGTTGAAAGTGTGCTATGGAAAATAGGGGAATTTTTTTAAACATTATTCCTTTAAGCCCAAATGATATCGGGATATATAAAATATTATAAAATTATTCATATTCATTACTTGGGACGTTTAGTGTGCTATGTTATATAACTGAAATTATTTTGCACAATATAATTAAAAAATTATTCTGCTAATTATTATAAAATTTCGATACGGATTTTATATTATTTTAACATATATGATAGAATATATTTTTAAATATACTGCAGGCAATATAATTTCAGATTTGTCACATAATATACTAAAAGTCCCAATTCATGATGTTTCTGGTATATTTCTAGTATATTAATGGATATATTTTTATGATATTTTGTCAAATATTATCTTGTTTATTTTAAAAAAACACCCCAACATCACGTGGGAGCTGATGAAAATGTTTCTGGATTTTGCATTAAAATTTGAAATTTCTCTGACAATTTCAGGTTTTCCAGTCATCACTTTCATTTCATTTGAGTGGTCAGCGTCCATTTTCGCCTTTGCAAATGACCATCGTCCATTTGGTTTGAGTCTGTTGACTTTTCTAATGAATTTCAAAGCGATTACGACTTAAATGGGTTGTGGATGTCGCTTAATAATTGCCAATAAACAAATAAACAAACAAACAAATTACAAGTTGGTTAGGGCGCTCCACTTGGTGATGACATTCTTTCAAAAATCAATCTCGATAAATACGAAATTGCCGTTTAAATTTAGCTGAAAAATCAATACACTTTAGCTAATTATGACCTATTGGACGATGGTCAACAGCAATGGTTAACATAGACTCTGACCACTGATTGCCATGGCAAGAGCAGAGGCTTAAAGACTCTCAAAGAATCTCTCTCATTAATCTCTGAAGAAATCTCAAACACAATTATGTCATAAGGAATTGTCGAAATTAAACCCAAAAGTAAAATGAAGATTTGCGAAATAAAATAAAAATTAAAAAGGTGTTATAATTTAAATTGCTAGAACAGGTTTTAAACATGTTTTCTAAGTTTGTACATGCATGTAAATGGATTTCTAAAGTACAACCTAATATTTGTAAATTTTACAGCTTATATTTTTTTATCATTGTGTTTTAATTGTTTTTTACATAAAAAAAAATTAAAATAAATTAAAAATCAAACATTTTTATTTATTGTTTAGTTCAAAATATTGTGCCACTGATTTTTTTGGGGGTAAATATTCAAGCAAAATAATTCTCTGATTGCGAGGGCAATCTTATCACCAAATATTTTTTTTTAAATGGGACGGAATTTTACAGCGCAGCTTAATTTTTGGTAAATTTTTCTGTATATATTCTGTAAATCTGTGCATAATTTATCTGTATCATTGTGTTTTAATTGTTTTCCATTAAAAAAAACAATCCGGTTTAAATTTAAAAACTATGAAATAAAATGGAAAAATACCATGTATATTCAATATATTTTTATTTATTGTTTATTTAAAACTATTGTAGCTCTGGGCTATTTGGAGAATATCGAGACCACATAACTCTTTTTTTTAAATTGCGAGGACAGTCTTATCTCCAAATATTTATTAAAAACGTCGCATGCTTGGATTTAGGATAATAATATATTCGAAAAGGAGCGATTTTTTTGCGATTATTTTTCCTCGTCTTTTATCTTCCAAGAAGCGAAATCGGCTTAAATGTTTTTGATAAGAAAAAAAAGAAGAAAAAACTAAACTAAAAAATGAAAATCTTCACCGTTTTGTGTCCCATTATTAGTTTATCCTAATCGGATTGAGGCCTAGAAAACAAGTTTTATTGTCCTCCATTATCAGAGAAGGAATAAACAAGATGTGACGTCATTGCCAAAGATATTCACATATTTTATTATTTCATTGTTTTTTTTAAATGCGATTCTCATCGCCATTCACGCTTTTACAAGATTCAGCGCCTATTCACAACGTGGTTAGGATTGAGCAACTCGAAAATTACATTCTGGTGACGTCACATCCTCAGTTCGTGACAATTAACCGGAAACGAAAGCGGTCCTCTGCCAGACTACCAGACTTCCGGTCTGCACCTACGCCAGAGGGCGCTTACCCTGTAGGGACTAAGTGCCACCTCGTGGCAAACTAAGAGAACAATGTTGTCGAAAAGTTACATAATTTTAAGTTTTCAGTACATTTGATTAAATTTATTTTAATTAAGTACATGCCTTTTAATAAAATAACTTAATTTGCTGTTTTAATTTAAAAAAAAATTGAACAGGACTTTCAAAGAGACGAAAAGTGTCGTTCTTCCATAAGTTTCCTTTTGTCTCCACCATATTTTTGAATTGAAATTAAAACAAATAAACGCTTAAGTTTAGTAATTTTCAACAAGATTTTTTATTATCTAATTTCAACTATCCTCTTAAGACATTTGAACAAGAGTTCTGATATTTAAGTCAAATTTTTGAAGAGGAGCGAAACGTTCGCGGAGAGATCACGCTGTTCAGCAAGTTATTCCTACAAATTTTTTTAAGGACGTCTAACTTCATTGCCCACTCTTGACCAGCGGTCAATTGCTCTTCAGCCCCTCATTCCCACGAAGATGCTTCCTATTTGCCGCTTCCGGTCATTGGCCACAGCCCTGGAGCGCGCCATTAAGCTTCTGCCAGCCAAAATGTTCGGGTAGGTGGCGCCACCGTCGCGCATCCGGTCCCACAACCCGCGAACACCAAGCTTTCTCATCATCGCGGCGTACATTTCCGGTTGGACGTTTTCATTTCCGACCCTTCTCTTGCCTCTCATGCCCAGAAAGCCTTCTGGGATCCTCTTGCTTGTAGCTAGCCAGTCGCCATCTTGCTCGCCATACTTCCATTTTCCGCCACCAGGAGTGAAGATTCCTTCATCTGCGATGTCGTGATCCTGTTTGCCATCATCTTTCTTGCCACGCATTCCATAGAATGCTTCAGCCAGTGGACTTCTCTTTGGCTGCTGCAGCTCCTTCTTGCCTCGCATTCCCAAGAACCCTCTGACGAAGTTGGAGCCACCGGCCGCCTTCTTACCGCGCATTCCCAAGAAGCCCTCGAAGACCCGGTTCCTCTTGGGCATCAGTGAGTGACCCATGTCGTCCAGTGGTGATGTCTCTTCGGACAGGTCCTTCTTACCCCTCATGCCCAAGAAGCTATCCATAACCCGGTTGCGCTTCTGGTGTTGTGATGCTACCGCTGCAACTCCTTGAGGAACCTCATTGTGATTAGAGGACAGCATGTAGCGAAGCCATTCAGAGTCTGAAGAGTCCCTAGCGGGTTGTGGTGCTACAGTTTCAGGATCCGATGCCGAAAGGCAGTCTGTGGAAGAGTCAGTTGTAGAGCAGAGCCAGTTGGCAGTGCCATCTGTTAAGTAAATTTTCTCAGACTCATTCCTGTCAAGCAATGGCGCTCTGGCTTCCAGACCCAGGGCCTCTTGAAAAGGGCCATCCATTTTCATAAGCTGGTCGATAGCTCCCCTGGTCGGTCGAAGCATCTCCGAAGTGCCCCCATCTAGTAATGGCGCTTCTGCTCTTGGATCTTCCTGAAGATAACTGTCTTTGAAAGCGCTTTCTCTTGGGTAGAGCGTCTCGACACCATCCCTTTCTATCAGTGATGCTCCAGTTCCTTGATCCAAAGGAGAAAATACATCATCCTCAGAGGCATCGCTGGCCCTGTCTTCATGGGCGATACCTGCGCCTCTGGCGGCAACCATCGTTGGAAGCGATCGCTTGATCCTCGTCAACAATTGCTGCCTTTTTGCCTTAAATCCGTGTATTTCACTCTCATTTCCAATGGATTTTCTTTCGACGACAAATTTCCCTCGCGCATTCAAATCTGATGCAGTATTATCTCCCGACTCGCTGCTCATTGTCAATTCAGCAGCCATCTTGTTTCTGCCATTTTCTGATTGGAGGGGTGATGCCACCGCTATGTGCTCCCTTAAAACAGTCTTTAAGAAGAAAAAAAATGAAAAAAAATTGTAAAATTGAGAAGAGACACAATGTTAAAGAGGAAAACAGACCATTGATCAGCAGCTTTCAAAGAGGGGTGCAATCCACTAGCTCAAGACTTTTTAAGTTTATCTACATTTATCTGCATTATAAGGTGTGTTGTGAAAGTCAAGCAAATGGCCAACAAGACTAGAAAGCCCAGCAAAATCGTTCCTAAACGCCTTTCTGGTCTACTTCTTGGCAGCATAAGCGTAGAAAGGGGGGGGGGTGCCAGGGGTGCCAGGCACCCTCCAGGAGGTTGACAGGCACCATCCCAGAAATTATCCAGAATGGACCATTAGGGCATTTTTAGGGTGGTGAAGGTTTTTTGGGCAGTTTGTCAATTTGTCAGTCTTTGGAGCATAGGCAAAGTTTGTTGCTAAGGTCAAGCGAATGACAAACAAACGGAGAGCAAGGAAAGAAAGCCCAGCAAAATCGTTCCTTAATGCTTTGCTGGTCTAATCCTTGGCAGTAGAGATTGTTGCTAAAGTCAAGCGGATGACAAGAAAATGGCCAACAAGACCAGCAAAGAAAAACCATGCCGAGTTTTGCTTGTCTAGTGGTTGAAAAAGATGACAGTGTCCGGTGTTACTCGGAAAGATAACGAAAATATCAGTTTAGCTGATGAGGTCAGAAAGTCAATTACCTTGGAGGTCAATAAATCAGTTTCAACATTGCTTTGCACAGGTAATTAGTTGAAATTAAGCCAATATTGAGAAACATTGAGGCAGATCGAGGAAGCAGACGGATTGTACTTGCAGCTCAAGGGCCGAATGCAAGACGCAAGCACATTTTTGCTGTCAATTTCAGCACAAATCGTTGCTAATCTCTTCATGCATTCAGCTCATCACGTTGCCATAGGGTATCTGAAGCATAATGTTTGGGAACAATTGCTAATAGATGATCACCAACAAAAGTAAGGGGGAGAAAGAGGATTTGGATTAGGATTAGGTTGGTTGTGGGGTTTAATAGACACAATGGCAAAACAGTGAAATCGAGTGAAAGATAGAGAGGAAATCAAACAAGTGCTAGCAACAAACAAAACAACAAGGGAAAAGAGCATGCAGGCAACAACATATAAGAAATGAAAATAGGAAACCATTGGCAGCCAAACATGTGCAAGCAAACACCACAACAGGAAGTGGCCAGTACTGATAACCAATCATAATCTATAGCATTTTTCCCAATCTTAAAACAGGTCATGAACTGCTGGACTACAACAAGTGTCAGATGTTATAGTTATAAAGATAATTCTGTGTTTTCTCAAGTTGTTGTCTGGAGACAACCACCATTCATAGAGGTGTGTCAATTCTGTGGGACCATTGTCTAAAGGAGAACCACATGTTCTTCCCTGTCCGAATAAAAGTTATAAAAAACGAATGTGTTATGCAAAAAAGTTACAAACTATGTGAATTAGCAGTTTATGATTTGATAAGCATGCAAATGTTGGCAATAAGGTGGGCTTCATTTCATTCACCTTATTATTAAAATTGCTAAAAAAAAGAAACAATCGACGAAAATATACTTAAACTCATTTGTTTTGTAAATTATTTCTTTAAAAAATTCCCCTTGCTTGACTATTCGATGATTTAAAAAAATGTTAATAACATAATTTGTCGATAAATATGTTTCTTAGTTAAAAAATCACTCGAGTAATAATTTTTGTTAGATTTGGTGATTTTTTTTTCAAATTTCCCATGGAGAATTATTGTTGAATTTTGTGAGTTTTCCTGTCAAAAATTATTTTCGAATTTTGCGAAATTTTTTACAGAGAATTATTTTTGAATTTTTTCAACTTTTCTGTTGAGAATTATTTTCGAATTTTGTCAAAATTTCTATAGAGAATTATTTTTAAATTGTGTGAGTTTTTCTGTAAAAATTGTGAAAATTTTGGAATTTTTTTAAGATAATCTTCCCGATAAATTCCCTGCGCTAGGCGGCGCCACTGCCCTCTGGGGACCAGCCAATGATTGCATCGATTACCCAAAGTGACCCAACTGTAGGAAAATTCGTGAAATCATCTATGATTTATTTTGCCAAACTACGAAGCATAAAATGCCCTTTTCGCGTGTGCTTTTCACACACCTGCTGTTATTTTAATATTATTTTAAAAAATTCTCGTATTTCGTCGTATTTTTTGTGCTATTTATTTTCGATAAAAAAAGGTAAACGAAATCGATTATCCGATCCGCAATACGGCAAATAATCTAAAGGAATGTATTTCCCAAATCTGTGAAATCGAAACGGACTTTTGTTGAAAATCTTGATTCCATTTCGTTTTTCGACCAACAATCGCACGCCTTAAATACGGTCGGTTTATCTGTTGCGTGTATTGAAACAGGTGGACCGGAAGTGAGAAATCACGACAGAAATTGAGCCGAATATATTTCGCGAAAATCTCACCCAATACATTTTTAATCGATTTTTGATGTCTAGCACAGCTAACCACTCTATTACTTAATTTTCGTAATCAATTGTCCAATTTATACGTATTTTAAATTTACGCTGTATTTATATTTATATTTTATTCATAATTTTATGTAAAAACACATTTTTTGGAAAGTGATTCACACGTTTAAACGCAAAATAAAAGTTTTTTGCGTTAAATGATATGGATAATCAGTAAATCAACATGTACACTATTTAAAAAAAAAACTATTTAATATTACGTGAAATTTATTCTAATTTAAAAATCCATGCATGAATTTGTTTATTGACAAAAATAAAATAATTGGCGATATTATTAAACGTGAATTTCATACTTAAGAAAAATATAAAAAATTGCATCTCATATCTTTGCTTACAGTAAAGAACTTAGATGAATTGTATTGAATTTAAGGCAAAACATAAGGAATTACAAGTTATTTAATCGATCAATTAAAATTTTGGCATATTTTAGTCGAAAATCACATTTATTAGAAATAAGTAGTTCCATAAAAAAAATGACGGCATTCATTTGTTTTGTAAAAGCGAATTCGTGATGAAACATCGTGGTTAGAACCACGTCTGCAATTTTACAAATAACTTTACAAGCTTATTAAGTATTTTATTTGCATAACATCAGCGTCGATAATAGATAATTAACTCATAATTGCGAATAAATTTGATTTTTATTTTGAATTTGATATTCATGTCTAATAACGTGTAATTAATTATTAAATATACACTGTCCATACGCATATATAGCTCAATTATCTAAAATATGTTTTATTGGTCGATTTCATACACGATGAATAGGCAATAATTACGTTTCCAATTATGCTTATTACGTCTAAATGTGATTGTTCATAAAAACACAATCACGATCAACCATCGTGAATTCATCAAAACCTGCCCAACGACATGTTTTTAATTACACGAATAATTTCTCACAAAATAAAATCAGACCAATGATACGTGTGTATTCGCAAAAAGATAACTTATGATTAACGACCCATTCAGGATGACATAAATATAAAAAAATAAAAATCTCACCATCGATGGAAACCTACTATCTGCATGAGTAAAAAATATTTCTCCTGTAATATTTGGTGTTTAGCAGTAATTTTGTCTTTTTTTTAAAAAATCGTAATCCCCGTGACCAAAATTTAGCCCAAGGGACTGAGATTAAGTTTTCCAAAACGTAATAGTTTCGTGTAGTTTTTTTATATCTCATTAATGTGTTTTAAGCAGAGATAAAATGATTTAATTCTAACGACCAAAATGCAAAAAACACCGAATATTTGGGAGATCATCCTCGATGCCCAAATCAAGATGGCGTCCGCTCGTGTAATTAATAATTAATGAAAAAGTAACGCTCTACTGCGCATTAATTAGCCCTGGGGTCCGAACCGTTAATACCAACAAAAGTTTATAATGACAAATTAATTATTCATTAACGAAGAATTAATGAAGCAAAACTCGGCGAATGACGATTTCAACGTCAAAACAAAACAATTCTGCGTTTGAACAAATTTTTTTAATAATTATTTGTAGAAAAACTGCTTTTGTTTCCGTAACAAAATGTAATGTAATGAACGTGAACAAAAATAATCGATGGATTTGTTTAAGTGATTTTATTAAAAATTATTCATCTTTGAATTTTATCACAAATTTCTAAGGAAAGTAATATTTATTTGTGGTTATTTATTTGTGAATGTTTTACATGTTTCGATTTAACACTAATTGCTGATGGTCAAAACAGTCACGAGCCTATTATATTACTGTTTTTAAAAATTGTATATAAAATTCAAGGATGAATAATTTTTAACAAAAAAAACGAAAACAAATTAGTTTATTTATTTAAAATTATTGATCCTTGAATTTTATGATAAATTACTAAGGAACAAAAATTACTTGTTAATTGGCTACTTGTGAATGTTTTAAATGTTTTTATTTAATATCGATGGATTAGTTTTAGTTTTGAGTTTTTTTTTTGTTAAAATTTTTGCATCGTTGACTTTTATTATAAATTTCTAAGAAAGTAAAAGTATAGGCTATTTATTTGTGAATATTTTATTTAATAATTTTAATAACTTAATAAAGTTATTTAATATTAATTGTTTATGGTGTAAACATTCACAAATAAATAGCCTATTATATTTCTTTTCTTAGAAAATTTTCATAAATTTCAAGGATGAATAATTTTAACAAAAAAAACTAAAACAAATCCATAGATTATTTTATTCACATTCATTACATTACACTTCGTTATGTATACAAAAACAGTTTAAAAGTTAAATTTTTAAAAACAATTTTTTTTCTCAAAATAATTCATACGAAAATTCGTCTAAACAAGAGAATTATTTTGTTTTGATTTGAAACCGTTATTAACACAAAGAAATAGCAGCCAAGAAATTATCGAAAATTTGAAGAAAAAAAATGAAATTGTGACAACTATTTCGGACTTACTACATTGGTATTCTCGCTGAGCTGGTCAGTAGAAATGGCGTGAGTAGAACGCGTTGCGATGACCACCACGATGACCACTAGTGGAGTGATGGTCCTCATGGACAAACCTTCCATGGCACAATTGGACGAAAAATATTAGCCGAGGCCAGATCCTGAAATAAATATTTAAAAAATGACTTCGTAGATAAAAGTGCCCTCTAGCGAAGTGAACCAAAACCTCAAGAAAATCAAGATGGCGGACATTTGCCAAAAATTAAAGTGGAATTAAATTAAAACCAAATTCCCTAAAAAGAATCTGTGGTTCCCAAAAATATCCACACAAAAATCAGTAATTGTTACATTTTACTTTTTGAATATTTTATAATATTCGTGAACATGTCATAATTGTGTACAATATTGTAAACAAAATACACACAATTCCTAAAAAATACTTATACTATGCAGTATAAATGTAATGGTATATACATTTTACAATACTGTACACAATTAACAGATGTTCACGAATTTCGAATAATATTAAAAAATGCAACATGTTGCCTGTTGTCTTTATGTTGAAACATGCAACATGCATTACTGTGGTAATATTTTCGCGAAAATTCCTAAATATATTTTTCCCCACCACATATACCAATTTTATTAAAATCTATTAAAAAAAGCAATGCATAAATCGTTCGATATGAACGTTGGATTTACACAATTCACTAGTAAATCAATTCACGGAAAAACACGCCAATTTATGGATGATCATGCGTTAATTTGGCGAGATTTGCGTAAAAATCTACGGAAATTCTTCGACAAATTCACCGAAAATTCACGTTTACATTTCACGCAATTCTGACTGTCAGAATATTCCTGCAAATCGACGACAAGCTTAAAAAAAAAATTTTTCGACAAATTACAATAAAATGGAAAAATGCAACATTACTGTGGTAACATTTTCGTGAAAATTCCTAAATATATTTTCCCCCATCAAATATACCAATTTCATTATAAATCTATTAAAACAAGTATTGCATAAATCGTCCGAAATAAACGTTGTATTTACACAATTCACTAGTAAATCAATTCACGGAAAAACACGCAAATTTAAGGAAAATCACGCTTTAAATTGAATTGAATTGAATGATTTACATTAATTAGGCATTTTGATATCTCTTTTTTAAATAAATGCCACTAGTTTCTTTTTTTTGCACAAAATGGCGGCCTCTAACGACCTAAAGCCAAAAGCGACCATTTCACGTCGAAAATTGTCGATAATTTTTTTACAAAAAAAACAGCCGTTTGTATGAGTTGGTTATTTATGAATGAAAACGGCGATAATAGGGAGGGTATTAATCATCATTAGAACAATAAAATGGCGTACAATAGAGAGGCCCCCTGGCGGCGTTCTGCGATTATTTTTCTGAAAAAACTATTTCCGGTTTAGGGGAACTACTTTCATTTTCAACCGATTTCGAAAAAATGACTTTTGTTAGCAA
>JAQIXS010003225.1:0-18918 GCA_034700785.1 Rossiulus vilnensis
CCATTAACCATTGACCTTTAAATTAAGGCATGTCTGAAGTAGCTGCAGTTTTCATCTACGATTTTTCGCATATTGACCTTTATGTGCTAGGTTATTATAACTTTAACATGTAGGTTAAAGGGTAAAACCAAGTTCACGAAATCACTATAGGAGATTAAAATGTATGTTTTGCAAAATACTTTTTGCATTTTGTCCTATCTTGTAAATTGGCAGCCACATGTGAAAATAAAAATACAGAACGCATGAATTCAGAGAGATCCACTCAGTCGTTTCCATGTTTGTTATTCTAAAATGGATTTCTTTTAAAATTTAAAATGCAGAAAACGTGGACTAATGTTTTACTACAATGCTACTTTTTCCAGAAATACAAATCTTACAAATATTGCAACGCTTTAAGAAAGGTGCTCAAAAGTTAAACATCAATATGGCATGTTTTATTTCTAAAATATATTTCTCTAGGCCTATGATAATTCGGTAAACATGTTAACGTGATGAAATATATACTTAATAAAAATGTAGACGCTTACAATTATATTTTTTGATGTATTCCTTAACCAGAACATCATTTACAATAAATAGTATATAACCTGTATTTACGTTGACCATGCCAAGAAATGTGCTTTTTAACGACCTTGTCGGTGCTGCTGCTCTAACAAATAATCTGAAGCATCTATAAGGAACATCACCAGATCATTATATAAATATGCATTATACGCAACCTGGCATGAAAATGTGTCCGTGTTAACGATAAAAATATGATAATTCTTCGGAAGCTGTATAATTAAAGTGTATACAAAGTTTATAATGACCACTTAAGTCGTGCATGCATCATGCTCATGAACATGCAAATGTTTCTGTAAAATATACTGTATATAATTTAAGGACGGGGCCTTTGTTATAAACAGCAGAACTTGCCACTTAACCGATCTTGATTGTTGCACGCATGAGTATCAAACTTAATATGCAAAAACAAATTCAATATTTTTAAAAAATCGAGTTAATGACGTTGAATGCATTTAAGTATGCAAAATTGTGAAATTCGACCGGGTGCCGTATCAATGAATGTGGTTAGAAAAAATATACTACAAAATACAAGGCGCTGTAGTTTTCGATAAATTTTGGAAAAAAAGACTTTGTTACGTAAAACAGCTAGTAATAGCACTCGATAATGATAATTTTAATTTAAAACTTTCATATGCATTCAATAGGATGGAGCATCACTGCATTGTTAAAGTTTGACGAAAAATATTTCGGAAACTTTGTTTTTAAACAGCACCAGTTATATAACTAAAAAACCATAAGGTTGAAAAATGAATATGTTCATAATGCAATTGTTTGTCACCTACAAAAATATATTTTCCTAATACGTCATACGTGTATATACCTTACAGATATGTAGAATTTTGAAATCTCAGTTATATTACCAATATCATTCTGGATTTCCCCATGATTAATTTGATATACTTGTGCATTTTCAAGATGCTTCTGTTTATAAATAACGATAGTATGGCAGTTACTTAAACAATAGTGTCTTATATAGGCCTACTATATAGAATAATCGTGTGTTAATATGCATCCCCTCCCCTGCTCAATCGTTACCACGTAGCATAAATAGTTCTGATGACGTAAATTTGGAAAAAAAAATACGTTATTTTCAGTATGAAAAGGGCCAAAAACAGATGTCATACTGACCCTTGCGTGTGCCGTCTTATTTTAACTAAATGCATCTCTCATAAATCATAATGTGTCAGCATCTAACATATGACTTTTTTGGGCATTGACTGATAAGTGAAGTTATAGAATAGGCTGAAGGCTATTCACAAATTAAAATTACCTAAGAAGACGTCATATTTACGTTCTATTTGCTAGATTGGTGATCATTATTGACAAGTTGAATTGTACTCGGGATATTAAACTATCTGACAAATACCGATAGGACGTTCTTTATGGACGGTCCCTTATACTGTTGCTTGTCGTTCGCACAAATTTACACCGTAATTGAAAGTGTTCACTATAAGATTCGCAAGAAAAATATGGCAAGCATCCCTTCATAACACCTATACTGGTGTATTGCGGCTGGTGTATATAACGTATTAGGCTATGCATAGAAATAAAGACATAAATGAGATAATCGAGTTATGAAAACAAAAGGCGACTTAACACGAGCTTGCGACGAACTTTTATGCATTTCCCTTCTGTAAATGACTGATAGCGGCCTAATCCTTCCATGCCCCCAAATGTCACTACGGGAACACAGCCCCTCATTTGTTTTCCATGTTATTTAATGGAAGATTTCCAACTGGTCGTCCACGCGGATTGATTACGGCACAATGAACACAAAATGACTTTAACAGGATTATAGTATTTAAAATGCTAATCCAATTGTTAATAGTTCAGGAAATTGTGACGCATAACATCTCTGCTGGAGAAACGAGAAAAAAACCACAAACTAAATCACCAGAGTTCAGTGCTATGTAGACGAGTACATTCCCTGAGTTCAACAGAAAATAAATTGAATTGAAATGTTGTTATGTAATATAGTACCGTTCATTTTCTGGAAGTCCATAATGGACGTTAAGAAAATGAACAACACCCTCCTTTGGATAAAAATGATATCATTTTGACCAGGAAGGGAACCGAAAACTGATGTCGTAACGGCCCTATATGTTCTGTCCTGATTCTATACTAAACTATGTCAATTTATAATCAATAGACGTCAAATTTGCATATAACGGGACGTCAAAAATTCGTATAAATGACGTCTATTTTAGATCATTCGACTTCTGATCTTATAATTAACAGATCACCATTAACTCAGAATAAAATTAAAGTTGACGTCATACGGTCATTTGGTAAAGCTTTTCAAACAGCTCAATAAATATGGCGTCTTTTCAGGATGATCTGACTTTCATTAAGAAGGGGTCCTTTATGGATGGCCTTAACCGGATGCCCAGTTTGGGAAACTGACATTTCGGTGGGCATAACACAATATAATAACTTTTACATAATTGTTTCAAGTTTCGTATAAAATACCATTGGAAAAAAGTAAATCAGTGCTATATACTTGATTACAACACTAATTCTGGGCATTTTTCTTTGTGACGATATTGCTTTCTCATTAATTTATTACACATGTTCAACTAAAATTAAAAACATTTCTAGCAATTTAACTGATATTCACAATGAAATATTAAATGTAAAAATTCGGCTTTTTTTAAATTATATGTAGGTCTATCCTATACATGTTGATAGTTACGTAAGCCTATTATTCCGACTAAGAATTTGCGTAGAGACGATCTACCTGTTGCCATGCATGACATGTTGTTTGAAGCAGCTTGACCATCTTGGCAGGTCATGCAAAATCTGCTGCAGTGTTACTTTCGCCCAGTGTAGGGGCCGTGAACATTGTTCGCCCTGATGAAAACGTGCCCGTGACAGCGCCCAATTGTCCAAATGGGGTTCATTTTCGTCAGAGTGAATGTCAGGGGGTTATTACGGTCCACTGTATAATCTGAATCGCAATGTGCTTATTAGCGCCGGGATATTGATGGCTTCATTTCATACTGGACCACGACCAGATGTGTTGCGTTTCTGAAATTGGGCTTTTCAAATGCGCGTAACACCTCTTTTGCACGTGCAATGGACCACCTATGCTGGAGCGTCGTAGGAGGGCCAGCCCTATTAAGACCGATGCGATTTTCGGAACAAAAAAATACGTATCTCCTCTGAAATGAGATCAACTGAACCAAAAATTTGACAAATAAAATGTGGTTGGATTCGTGGGTTTAACCACGTGTTCCGTAACCATGTGAACACTGGCAGGGCCGGATTTAGGCTTTGAGACCCGTGGCACTAAATTTAAAACAAATTACAAAAAAGTATAAATCCCTAAAAGTACACATGAAATTCATGTATTATTCTAACACCAGTTTTCAAAAACAAAGTGATGCAATCTTTTTAAAATAAAGGCTTTAGGAAAAATAGGTAGATTTTATCCGAATTCAGACTTTCATGCTCAATAGGTTTATGTTTAAGATACGTATTGTTAAAATTAAAATCAAATAATTGCACCATATCAAACTTTTTTGTGGCATCCCACAATTTGGTCAATTAGCGCTCACTTTTGAATTCAACGAATAAATCTACAAATTTAATATACCTTATGATAATGGCGGATTTATTGCTCGATTAATTGGCAGTATGAGCCGGCATTATATCCGTCTGCATACATATGGATGTATCGCACATAGCAATCAACCGACCGGCTGATTAAATAAAGCTGATACGATTAATTATTCAGCAATATATTTCAATAGCACGCAGGCCTCTGCAGATGCTAACGTTATATAGACTAATTAATTTAACGAAATGTAGAACGCAGACATTTGAATCGGATATATATTCTTTCAGGATCACGGAATAAGCTTTTTAAAATTTGGATTCAAAATGCAATTGTTATTAAGGTATATTTACATAATCATAAATTTATCACCCATGCATTCAACGGCATGAGTGCATCATGACGTCACACTCACACGCGATCAGATTGTTAGCAAAGATGTCATCGCGCCATTTGTACAGGGCTGAATTTGCGATCATAGCTGTTGATATTCACCCTGATGAGGCTCGGGTTTTGATGATGATGTAATGATCAGTGTATTCGTTTATTTTTATTTTCTATCTTAATGAGACTCGTAATGAGTCGAGCACATTTGGGGAATTAACTCATTCGTGTAATAAGTTATGAACAATTAATTATATAATCCAGACTCCATTTGTTTAAATATTGATGTGTTTGTACACCTGTTCTAAACTGATGAGTATTAACGAATATTTAACATTGCCTTGATGCATGTAGGCCTACATGTATAAAGTCTGCAATTTCTCGATATATCAACTTATCGACGTGTGTAATATCAAGATTGGCGTTTGATTAAGATTATAATGCATTTAGGGTATCTAATAATACATGGCACCACGATATTTGAAAACTGCATTGAAACTGAATTACTGCATTTACTTACATTTACTGTATAATATGTACACGGCATTGTAATTTAATATGGTCAAGCATGCATGTCCAAATAAAACATTTGTTTTCTACATACAGTAGATATATTTTCCCTTCAAGTCAACACACATATACTGTACATATAAGACATAAATATAAAAGATATAAATTGACATCTCAATTTATTACAAATATCATTCTGGATTTCTACATTATTCAATTTAATATAAAAACCACATGCATGGTGTGCCTATATATGCACTGATTAGTTTAAAATGCAAATGAAATACAAATTAAAACTTGTATAGTTGCAAAATACGTTCGTAAATACCATTAATGTGCTCGAAAGTAGAGCAATTAAACTCCTGATAATAGTATCACATGCATAAACAAATGCCACTTTGTCGATGTATATTCGGTTTGATATACTGTATATCCTTGCATGATCATGAATGTGATGCGGTATCATGAAAATGTTTCTTATTGGTTGCAACAGGGATGCATGTACGCATACATGAATTAAATGAAGATTATATGCATTCCTATACAAATCATGCATAGCACTTACCAAGAAGGGATACACATAATCGCCAATAAAATATAATTATAGTGGGTAAAATTCACGGTTAACTGGTTTGCATGCATATAGCCTATTACGGCCCAACGTACAAAGAATTTACAAAAAAATGATTTTACAGCATATATAACTTTACCAGAACGGAGCATGCTAACCCATGCATGCGATGTTATGCAAGACATCAATAAACAAATTGATTTCATGTGCTTGTTAAACACATTGGATGTTTGATTAGGATCTTAAAAGTATAACTAATGCATCGTGAATAAATATGGAAAGCGTGCAAAAAAGTTGTGATGCGTGAAAAAATCGCTATTCTGAAATTAATGGCAGCATATTCATTGCCAAAATTTCATGAGGGGGGGGGGAGAAATTGAAGAAATATTTTACTCCTGCATTTCTTCCCGCAATTTTCCAGAGGTGTAAATATATCATTAAAACTTATAAAGCATTCGGTTTTAGGCGCCTTCTTCGCACTTTCAATTATTTACAAATTCGAACGCGAAATACGGCGCCATATTTACTTTTGCAAATATTGATATCATTTCTAAAGAAACGCGCGGAGAGATTTATTAAAGGCGTGGGAAAATTTGTTTACATACACTCAGATCATGTTTTTGCTGAACTAGATATTTCTCGAAATAGCCATTTCGTTTATAAACTTAGCGACAGCCTTAACTACACATTTACCAAAAATTAATCCTGTCACATGAGCAAAGATTTACTTCCAGGTCCAGATTTTCTCCCCTCGTGTTTGGTTTTCTTGGACAATCGTATATAGTTTATTCAAAGAAATTACGAATTTTCGTGATTTTTACCAGGTGTCACTGCGAACGCGACGAACGGCTGGTCGTTCCCGTCGCCAAAGTTGCGCTGGTCAAGCTCTTGGACACCTGCCCTTTCGCCGCACTTGGTCACTGCTGATTCGCGGCTGTTCGTGCGGCTTAAATCCACCAGGTCACAAATTGAAAAGGACGATGCATGGCGGGCTGGTCTGGAGTTGGACATGGTGTTTGGAGGCAAAATGTGAGCATTACCCGATGGCCGAATTATCGGACATTGGTGGCGGTCAGCGAGTCCAACGCACAATTTGGATTTGGTCGACAGATCCATGACGGACAAGTGGGAAAACTCTTCATTGTGGTGGTGGCACTTTGGATTTTTTCATAATTACTCCCATGCAGTCTGTCATGGAATGGGATTCACAGCAGACTCATGTCTAAGTCCCACATGTGTCCATTTTCGCAATCGACTGATGATTGGTAACCTTTCCCCGCGCTGGACGTGACTCTCGGAAAAGGGAAAACTTATTATTTGCGCACACGTTGCTCATTAACTAACAGTTGAACATGGGGATTAACAATAGAGCAGTAAATGGATGGGGGCGGATAAGCGGCCTAGGTGGTTAACATCTTTTGGCTCCGCCTCCCTCCTGTTCTCTCTCTCTCTCTCTCTCTTTCGCTCTCAGCTTCTCTGGCATTCCGCGAATGTTAGCTTCCTCGTTAACCCTAATTACATGGGTTGGAAATTATGCCGTATGTTTTGGGGGTGTTTGTTCATTGACGGCCTGTTGGCGCGCTTTTCTCGAAGATGGGGCGGGTGCTGCGAACGAGCCCTCTGAAAGGGGGCCCCTGGCGTCGGTTTTCCTTCCTCAGAAGCGCCGTTGCTTTGCCAGGGCGCGCGTCCGTTCCCGCGTCTCTGCTAGGCACTTGTTGAACTTGTTCTTCGAGGAAGATTTCGAACATGACGTTTTCGAATGCCAATACAGTTACAGAGTAAAACGACCATAATTGAAGGGTGCCAAACCATAAAGTATTAAGTGCCAAAAAGAATCAATTTTTCAGGAGAGGGATAAAGCTGAAGTTTGGTGAAAAATATACATAGCGCAAATCTGATTTTGTTCACACAAGTTCAAACGTTGTGCACCACTGATGTTTAATTATGAAAGCAGAAACGAGAATTTAGTGAAACATTTGTTTTTGGTCGATTTTTTCCCCATAAAGTTGTATGTGCCGCATGTATTGCGCCACCAATATACGTTCAAAACACCCTTTAATCTTGTGGCAAGTGGGGTAACAGCGCATTGATATCATTCTTTCCTCCATTTTGTCGTCCAGGATTTTGAAACTTGCTTCTGAACCATGTTTTTGAGGAGTAACGTTGTTGGGCCCAATGTTGAACAATATTTATGTCTACCATACCAAGGTTTCTTTTCAAACACGCTCGCAGGAATTGAAAATGGGGAGAAGAAGGGACGCATCAATGTATAAAATAATGTCTTCCTTTTAAAGTTTTCATGGTTTCATAGTTCATTTTAAAGTTTTCATGGTTTCATAGTTCATTTTAAAGTTTCCTATGGATAGTTTAAATTCAATTGGAATCTGATGACCAAGCATCTTTGTAGAATAGGATGACTTCTTTTTAAAAACTTGACCTTAAAAAGACGTCGTATTTACGTACTATCTAGCGCCTTGGTGGTCGTAATTAACAGGTTTCACAGTCACTGACCTCGAGTGCGTTAAAATTAATAAACATTGGACTAACGAATATACTTCCGATTTGTGTGACCCGCTTCTCCTATGGACATCCTTTAAGGAATGTCCTATAGCAATAATTTTGGAGTTTTTCCATATATATTTGTAAATTAAAACATAACAATGCTTTCTTATAAATTTATTATGAAGGATGCAAGTACATGTAATATGATATTGTCATCATTTGTAACATGTTTATGAAAATGTGCGTAGAAATTTTTAAAAAAGACGGATTTTGGCGGTACACTGTAATTGACTACAGCGCTTTAGCAAAGCGCGTCATTATTGCCAGTGGCATTGCTTTTTATGCTGGGAATGATCATACAAGTCCATTCGTGGCTACTTTTCTTTTCAACTTGTACACTCATTTTGTTCTTTTCCGTGCCAAGTACATTCTAAAAATCAATGCATCACTCTTGGAAGAAAAAGAGTGAAATACGTTTAACATATTTCCAGCCCAAGTGTGTGTGCAGTATTGATTTTGTGCTCCGTTCATGCGCAACCATCTGAGTTACGATATTAATGGATGTGATTTCAGCATACGAAGTGCTGATATAAATTACAAAGATTAAGAGGATAGCAATGTTAATGTCCAGAAAAACGCATACAATTGCTAAGCAGTGCAGTGCAGTGCAGGGCCCCGGAAGTCGATGGAACCATTATTGCTAGGTTTCCCAGAATGCCTCGCGCAACGGGATGGACGCCATTTTGTTTGCTATTCTGAGGTGTGAGCGTTTCATGCTGATGGAGCAGTAGACGTAAAATATTCTGCATCAATATTATATTTTTAGTTTTCCGTTGCCATTTCGAGCGTAAAATGAAACGTTTATTAATATTTGTCTGAATCGGCGAGTTGTTTTTAACGCTGGAAGAAAACTGCAAATGCCATCGAAAGGTGGCGAGCAGCGTTCTTTGCTTTGCCAAATGCTATTATTTATGCATTGGATCAGTATAGGCGACTGTTGCTGCCATACCTCGACGTCGTATTGGATTTTTCGGATTGCTTTTCGACCTTTGACTTCAGTTTTCAGTGCCCAATTAAGCACGGTTCGCCAGACATCGCGTTTTTAGTGCTCCGACAATATTTGCATTAGGAAATAGCCCAGACTTCACTTGCTGCTATCGGTAGGTAGGCTACTCCAGTTTGACCTTCTTCCCCGTTTCCTCCGTTCATTGAATTCTGTGCTGAATCCTGATCTTTTTTATGAAAAAACAAACAGTTCGTTGTGTCTGCGGTTGCCGGGTGTCCAAAACGGTGACGGTGGCGTGGTGTCTGAATCATGGCTGATGACCCAAATGCTGCTGCTAGCGAAAAGGCTTTGGGGGGCGAAGCAGCCAACCTGGGTTTTGCTCAGAGAACTGCACACCCTGTCGCTGTGCAGATATTAAAAGTGGAAGGGTATGGTTCAGATGCAGCCCTATCTCCCCAAGGATCGCCCCTGGGTGACCTCCAGGGTCGTCAGGCAAACATGGTTTCTAGCCCAGTTGCACTACCTACCCGCAAAAAAACCAGCTCCTTCCAAATCACCAGTGTCACGATGGGATCGAGGCATAGCAACGATGGTGGAGATGACAGTGCTGATGATTTGGACGAAAGTCACACGGAAGATCTAAGTTCGGACGTGCTGGACGTTTCCAAAACAACGGACTACGACTACTCGTCCGAGGATGCTTTTAGCAGCATCAAGGACGATGTCGCTACTGTTTACCAAACACCAAGTGGTCAGGGTAGAGGCAACACTGCTGCACCCATGCCCGCTTTGTCCGTGTTTCCTGTCGCACCATCAGGTAGCACTCTAAATGCAGGGGCCCCCAGCAACGTTAGCGTTACTGTGGTCGAGGCTCCCAACGTGCCCATGTCGGTGGTACAAAACCCTGATATTCAATGGCAGAACAGGTTTCGGGTTGTCAAGATTCAGACGGGAGAACCCTTTCGACGTGGTCGCTGGGTTTGCATGGATTTCTTGGATCCACCACCCCCGTCATCAGCTCAAGGTGAGGTTGCGGATAAGGAGTTGGGGACCGGATCTAATAGCTCTAGTGGAACCAGTTCGGTGCAGCAAGGAGAGTCTGTGGTGTTAGAAACGAGCGCTTCTCAAAACGTGGTAACATCTTCCTGGTCAGTCGAACCCAATGCTGCCACAGTGGGAGCTGGAATAACGAACACTTGCACCAGCTTTGTCGGACATGGTGATCAGTACCCAGTGTCCATTCTTCTTCAAACTCAACAGCAAGGAAATTTGGACTTTACGAACACAGCTCTCCACATGCAGCAGGGCCGGACTACGCAGATTCAGTCGTACCAGCCTGTGGGTGCAACTGCACAGGCTCCTGTTGCGATGCAGCAGATTAACACCAACATGATTCCTAGCCTCGGCACATCAAATATTCCTATCGGCGTTCAACAAAACGAATTTTCGCATCAGTCCCAGGCTCCTCCCCCGTTGCTCCATCAGACGCAGCAGCAGTCCCAAGCATCGCAGATGTCACTGTCCAATGAGTATGCTCACGTGGGTACGGCTTCGCTCGGCCACGTTGTACCTGTTCCTGTCGGCAGCGTCCCTGCGGTCCAACCCCAGCAGCCGGTCGTCGCAGAATTTCGAACAGTGGCGCCATCTATGCCCGTTGCAGTTAGTGAATTTGCCACCACGATACAAACTCAGCCTCCACCTCCTCTGCAAGTGGAATACATCCATACAATGGCACCCCCACTTCAGCCACCACCCTTGACTCAAAATGACGTCCTGCAGCCTGCACCCCAAGTTGTTCCTCCTCAACAGGTTATACCCGCAGTACAGCAAGCGCCTACTCCTTTGGAATATAACGCCTCAGCACCACAGCCCCATGTCTACCAGCCTCCTCCGTCTACGGGGCCATCAGTCGATTATACTAACCAGCAATTTACCCAACCGCAAGCACTGCAACCAGCTGCTTCAACCGTGCCACCGCTTAGTCAAGGTATTCCTGTTAGTCAAACCATGACTGTGCCACCATCTTTGGAGCAACAACAACAACAAAATTATGCCAGTCAGCAGCAACAGTTGGTGACGGCTGGAGTCAAAGGTGTGCCGGGAGGTGTTCATCCGTTGAATAGTAACATTGCTGCTCAAGATCAAGCATCACAAGTTAGCCAGCAAGAGGGCGTTGCGTCTGGGGTGGCTCAATCCACAGTGCCTAGTTCTGCATCTACCGCCACATCTTCTGAAGGTGGGGCTCAAGAGGGTGGTGCAATGCCTAGCAGTGAAGAAGGGGATCCAGAAAGGTCAGTTCATTTGTTTGACAATTATTCTGCGAGCATCCGTGTCACGGTGTTTCATGTGCTTGCATTTTGACATTTTTAATGTATAGCTTACATTTCAATTTTATAAATGTGTGAAATTGAAGGCATTTTGGTGTGATGATCAGTGTGGTGCTGCTAAAGCAGTGCATCATCAGATTAAGCTTGATTAAATCTTTGGTTGGGTTTATACATAAATAGTAGCAATCTGTATTTTTGAGAAGATTTACCAAATCTATGATGTTAAACTTATTGGGTCATATCATTGTATCGACTTAAGTTTCCAAGTGAAACTAGAATGCTAAAGTGTATTGCAGTTATTTAAAATGTTACCGTGCTAAACCAACGTGGCACACTCATGTGGTAACCACATCATCTCGCCAAACATGCCATTTCCTTTTATGTGGGACCCATGTCAGTTATATTCCTTTACATGTACATTGTTTGCTGTGGCAATAGGATTGCCGGCTGTGGGATTTGCATCATCGCTTTCATCAGCTAGGCTAAGATATTTTGATAATTTTAAGTTTTGTGACTAATGAACTAATGTGCTGTGCTTATACAAGTTTACCAATAATCATCTTAACAATGGCAAGATAGATGTAGACCTAATACCCGCTTTGGAAATGAATTCATCTTTGATTCAGCTGAGGCTTTGGTTGATAATACCCTGAAAATGCAATCGCAGAGATGTGAATTTGGCAACTTTGGTTGCTAGATTGCGCTGATAATTACAGACCTATTTCAATTTTTACCTTTGCATGTGTGAATAATTATACACTGGAATTGTGATAAGCAAATTTAATGCTGTGACATTTCTTCTTAAATTGTTTTACGACTGCAGTTGCATTTGTGTTAGTTTTCTTTGGCCTTTTTGGGTTAATTGGCTGGAGAAAATAATATGCCCTGTATAAATAGTGGCCTAGCTCGCATTAGCTGATTTTAACTTTCTGTAACAAGACATTTGCTTTTTATGACTGGAAAGCTGACCGAATAATGTTATGTAGGGTGGAATTGGTAAATATAAGCACCAGTTTAGGTTTAGTCAGTATCGTAGCAATTTCTTATGAAATGGGTGTCTCGTCTGCCACAAATGCCCACAAAGTGTGTTAACTAGTGCTGAGTCATCCTTATCCCGTTGCATTTTTTTGAGCTTCAATGACCTGTCGTGCTTATAAATAAGCTGTGTTTCTCCTGGCTGCTGCTGCCCATTAGTTAATTAGTTTGCCGATACGTTACGTCGTTTGTGCAGGGCTTAAAAGCGAGGCCAATTTGGAAATGATGAAGCTGGGATTTGTCCAAAATTTTTTTGGCATATTGCCTCTCATTCAGGGAAGTGAATGTTACTTTTGGTCCGAGGTACAACACTTCCTTTATACATTGTTGGCGACCGCCAAATAGCTGGAAATAAATTGCACATCCAGCTGGTTTAATGACATTATTATTGGTTAATTAGTAAATTTATTTCTGGGCGAGAATCGGCAAATTCGAGATGCGGCACTGTTTTAATTTTTTCCCAGAAATTCATCTTGTCTGGAAACGACAGCTGCGGTCGTTTTGTCATTTTTACGTCCCTGGAACAGACAGGAGACACTAGGCAATTGGAACTGTCTGGAGCGATCGTTGCTTTGGGGGTCAATGTACCACCTTGGTTTCTGTTGACTTCAGTAGCTATTAGATGGCGACTGTGTGGCAGTAGAAGCGGCCTTTACAGGGTGACCCATGAATAGTTTTTCAGGAACTTGAACTTGTTTTCAGAATTAACCTTCTTAACCCGATTTCGTTTGTAGGAATGTCTTTCTGCTGTAAAAATGTCTTGAAATTTTCATCAAATTGATTACCTCATAAGGAAAGTGGCTGACATTTAGCGCTGCCTGGTTGCCCATGCGGGGAAATTTGAGCCGCAATTTCATTCCAAGCCTTAAAAGTAAAGTGAGGCTAAGAAACCTCCATGTAACTCTAATAAAACCGAAGAATGCGCAACAGCTGTGTTAAGATTGAACACATTGCCTACCTGTTATGAACAGTTTCTCTGTCCTAAATCTATAAAAAGACAATTGTATATATAGAAAAACCCAAATGAGAGGTGAAAGACCTTGCTTTTCTTTTAATGGAGTGCTTTTTAGTCCGTCAAGAAGTCAGTTTTTGGCTTGGACTTTTGAGTCAAACTCGAGGGAGCTGTATAAAGTGCAAATCGTTCCCCTGTCAAGGCTAGAGTTAATATCTGGGGCGGTATAATCGTATGACATGTGCAAATGATCAAAACTTGATCAAAATTAGTTACATGTAGGTTACTGCTTTTCGCCTAGTTGTCACATGCCATATTTAAATATTCTCTTAAAAATAGCATTTAGTAATACTGTAGTTGTTTTTGTTATTCTCCATGAAACTTCGATCACTGGTTTCCAACTATTTCGGATTTCTGTAATCAAAAACATGTAGACCCACTAGAACGAAATAATAGGCCTACTGAGCTTGCTCGATTCATTGAATGGAGATCTACATGGGAAAAATAACATCTAGAATAATTGTTATTCAGGTTCCTATTTTTCTTTTTGCAGACTACGCTTTTTGTAAAATTACATAGACCCCGTTAGGATTAATTTAGATTCAGGTTCTTGTTTTATTCTCAGTTTCAAAATCTAAAAATACCCTGGAATAAATATAGATAACAAGCTATTCCAGTGCTGTTATTTTATTTTTCTCTGACTTTCTCTATATTCTGAACACATTAATTGTGAAAATATGAAGACCTCGTTAGGATCGATTTAAGATATTTATAACATCTGGTAGATCAAGTACTTATCGATTACGTTGTCGCCTCATTAATAATTACTCTAGGCCTACTTAATAACCGTTGACTGATTTGGTATTCACCATTTAGATCATCATATTTCGAATTGGTTAAGTACATATTCATTCTCGACTCTGTCACGTGACAATCATCGATTGGGGTTTTTTATAATTATTTACAGCTTATTGCCAAAACGTATCTTTTCTTAATCGGCTTTTAATTTCTTGCTTGGTGCTTCGCATGGCTGGTATCTAACTTTGAGCTAAATGCGCTTTATCCGTGTGTCGTCAAGCATTTGTCATCTTGTGCATGGCTTGGATTAATATCTCGACAACCGCCTTATATTTTTAGTTGTCATGTCAACATTTTAAGAGCTTGTCTTGTTTGATCATAAACAGATTGCATGATTTTTGAGTAATGGTGGCGCTTCTAGTTAAGGATCTGTGTTCAGTAGTTCACGTTTTCCTTTTATTTCTTTTATGTCTTATGTATTTTTCTAAATAGCTTGCAAGCCTTGGCAGCATGTCTTGGGGAGGGTCAGTGGTCACGAGCTAAATGGCAATTGGTCACTACTTTGCCTGTATGTCCAACTTCTTCGACCAGTACATACAGGTAGGCCTGTGTGATGATAAATTGTCTGCGAAATTGCGTCAACACGCAGGTGTAAAATATGAATTGTCATTATCTCATAATACCGGGTTTTGTGCGGTAGTAGTATCAACATAGATATGTAGCTGACTCGCATGTCATCTGTTAGTGTGATTCAAAGTAACAACTTTTAGAAGTGCACATTTAGTACTGAAATCAATCGTAGTTTACTACATTTAGTCATTAGGCTGCATTACTTCAGTAAAAGAGCACTCGAGATTCCCATTGCAAATGAAAAGTAAAAAATGTTAACACCATCTGTATCCATTTATGACCAGGTTTGCTAAATCTAATCATGAAATGAGCGAATGTACAACATAGTGTTTGAGCTGGGCTTAACCCGCAACTTAAACGCGCAAATAAGACATTTGCCCATCCTTTATAATTCACTTATATGTATTGCAACAGTTTGATGCAGTTATGTACAGGTCAACAGGATTTGAGTTGATGCAATTATGTACAGGTCAACAGGATTTGAGTTGATACAGTACCGCTAATTTCTAACGTTCAGTTTTAGGGCTGCTTACTGGTATCAACTGAAATCATAACAGTCAAGATTGATAAGCTGTTGAAACTGTGTAGCTCAGATAGTGGCCAGATTCAGTTAATTTGCAATCATGTCATTTTCAATCTCTTCATGTGTATTCATTTTGCTAATACATGTACAGCTATATAATGCGGTTCAAAAAGCTGTGAATATGTTCACGTCTTCTGAATCCTCCTGTATTTCTGTCAACATAAGAATTTTTTTTTTAATGTGACAAAATATTTGGGAAGTTTGCATCGCGATCACGAGGTAGGATCTCTCTTCCTTCCACTTTCATCCCTTTCTCTCGCATTTCTGGGGATGGCAGTGATGATGTGCTGCATACTGTTCACCAATGCTTGGTGTTACTGTAACATAAATGTAGCTGCTAAGACGCTCTCCGATGACCCCGATATTTCGTTTTTGGTCTGTTGCTCGTGTTGCTGTGCAACATCACCAGTCAGGGAAAATTGTGCGGAAAACGGGATAGGCTGACTGGAAGGGTGGGCACACACATGCGCCTGCGCACCCTTTGTGCGGTGGAAAATATATCGGCGCATTTCTGCAACCGACAACCGTTGCCAACCAGCAATCCATTAGACTTTCGAGCTTACGGCAGCCAAGTACTGCGTGTCTGACGGTCGATAGGACGGGGCACGTGTGCCGCAGTGCTCTCATGATGGCTGCTGCCTTTTGCTGCTGGTAGAACTTCAACCACATTTTTTTTGTTTTTGTTTTTCATCCTTGTTTTTTTTTATCGCTCCTTTTTTCGTCTGCGCTAAACGTGCTTGGACATACGACATACGCTCATCAGATCGGATTCGAATATAATAATTTGCAACAACCGTTCTTGATGAGCGGAGATCAACCCCATCCGTGCGAGCACTGTCTGCTGTGAAATGACAGCTACTGCCTCGTCAATGACTTGCTTTGCAGCGGCCACTTTCGCTGTCACTTCCTCGCCTCTCAAATGGGATCTGAGCTCTGATAATTGCCTGATGACGATCTATTACTTCATCCGAAATTTTATCAGGTGAGAATATCCTAAGGTGGCGAATGGAGACCGGTGAGGACGTCTTTATAATATCGCTCGCAGGTGCTGTCACTTTTTTGTGTGCAAAGGTTTTGCGTCTACCACGTAAGCATCCCATTTTAGGTTATTGCGTTTGAGCTGTGCTTACGGTGTACCGAGATATTGCCCCTCGATGGTTTTAGTTACATAAAAATTCTGCTCTGATGTACTTGCATCTAGAGACCCTAAACTCTGCTTTTTAGCACCTCTTGACATCGCACACTGCGGTACTAATTTATCGCGCGTTGTATTTGATTAAATTGCATATGATGGGTCTTTGATGACCTGAATAGTTATGCTCATTATAGTTTACACGTTATTGCTGTGATACACTCGTTTAATTTGATGATTACACATTGGTCGTGCCTCCCAGGGGATAAATTCGAATTTTGCTCATTTTTTACCAAAATACGTCATTTCTTAGTCCTTTTTATCGAAGTAATGCCCCCAAATGAAGTCAATTTAAATAAAGGTTTGTTGTTAGGTATGAGCCAACAGCAAGCCCACCATGCAAAAATCTTACTCGAACATGTTTTGTTTCAAATACTTATTATGATTGCTCGATTTATTTTTCTCAATGTAGTATTGCTCGTCCACTAGGGTTTCGGCTTTGCTTTATAGTTTCAAAATGCCCCTATTATGTATAAAATAAATGTTAAAAAATTGAGAAATACGCCGAAAAACTTCGAAGTAAGTTGCCATGCAGGGAGGCCCCGTTTTAGGAGGTCGCGAAACGGTTTTTTTTTTCAAATTTCTCAATTTTTGTAAAAATAAACGTGGCATTTTGAAATTGTAAACCAAAACTGCAACTCTAGTGGAGGAAAAAATCTTCATTGGTAAAATAAATTGAGCAATAAGTATTTGAAGCAAAAAATGAGCCAATAATATTTTTGCATTGTGGGCATGCTTTTGGCTCATCCTTAATTAAAAAGTATGCGTCAATTATATTTACTTTCGACGTGATTTTATGTGGAAAGGTGACATGCTCGTTTAAATTTGAAGAGCAGTGTAATGGCACATATTATAGACTGTGACATTTTTTACCTTTCTTAGTCAAATTGATTTTTTTTCCCAAAATATATGTCATCCGTACCGTTTGTGCTACCTGGATGGGACGCGGCAGGGCGTTTGGCTGTAACATTGGTGATTCTCAGAAAAATGCGTCTTAATTTTGCTGCAGCTATTTATCTCTTTGTCCATCAAGTGCCCAACTTGTAGGGGCTCGGAGAATTGCGTGCGTCATATTTGCTGGTTTTACTTTGAAATTCAGCGTAGTTTTAGGTTCAAAATCATTGATTTTTTGCGTGAGTATGATTAATGGCTCGTGTATGCCTCTTGTTATGCATGCAAATTGAAGTGCCCAAAGTCTTTTTTAAACGGTGAAATCTATATTGCTTCGTGTGGGGGGGTTTACATACACGTATTGACGTAATAGCGTGTCTTAAGTCTCCCTACTATGCGTCTTCGATTAGTTCAGGTCCGTACGTTAAAAGCAATCATTACGGCTTTCGTACTTATTACAGGAATGCTACTGATACTGTACATGTTTTATCGATTAATTTTCAAAACGTGTGGCTGCCAAGCGCGGCTTGCATTATAGCTGGAAAGCTAGTCTCGTTATGTTTACATTTGGATTACCTCTGCGTGTTTTGGGAAATATATTGATTGTTTGAACATTTTAGGTTAGTCAGCATAGTAGCAGATCTGCAATCTTTAGGCTTCGGAATAAAAAATTCATTGCAATGTTGAGTTGTTTAATACTGCAGGTGGGTTTTTGCTTTCAGCAAAACCGTCCGGCTGATCAGGGCCTATAGCCTTTTAAAAATTAATCATAAATTGTAAGGTAAATACGTTATCATTGTAGATGCTTTCTAAGGGCAATGGCTGTTCGACGAAATGGACGCAAAAATCCAATTGAATTGTGATTGTTGTCATTTCATCAAAGGCGGTCTTGTGTATTGCGATTGCAATTACACTGCCCCACATTATTTCGTGAAAATTAAAAGAAATGACAATTATCTCATGACAATTAAAGCTATGCCGAATCATTCTTACCTTAAATAGGTCTATTTGGACTTTTACTGAAGCATTTTGAGCAATCGAAATGCACATTTTCATTGGATTACTTTGTTTTCATTTGCTAGAGAAGTCTTAATTGATGATTACGAACAGTTTAACTAATGGCTTCTTTTCTATCTTGTTTCTTTGCACTTTATGAACCACAACTCTATGCAGGCCATGTTGGTGGAGGTGTTTTAACAATATGTGCTTCATTTTAAATGCACTTGGATTACTGGCGAATGCATCTCATCGATTTTATGCTGAAACTAAGCAGGATTGGCAACTCCCGATTTCTGTCATTGCAGAAGCTTATTCTTCATAAAAATTTCAAGTACCCATGCCAAGTTTTTTCCCCAAATATCACCTATTGTCATAATTCTACGCAGGTTGAGGTAGGAAAATACCTTTCCGCTCATTC
>JAQIXS010003226.1:0-18917 GCA_034700785.1 Rossiulus vilnensis
TACACGCTCACATTTAAAAAGGAGGTAATAGTGGCTTTTCAAAACTGCAATAATATGCGGTAATAAAATATTTTGTCACTGTGAAAAGGCGCAAAGTGTTCATTATTTACTTACTGTACTGTATATTTTTTTCTCGAATATACCGGCCGGCCGGTATATACGGCCCTTCAAATATACCGGCCGGCAGCTATAGGCGAGGTAATACGGTATTTTTGGCACTAAACGAATTAATTAAATAGTGATATTTTATCGCAGTGCAGAGAGATGTATACATTACAAGGTATTCAAAAAATCAAATGTGAAGATGAGAGATCTATGAGCTGATAGTAATCAACTGAGATTACCTTCATAGGTGAGAAGGACTTGATAATATTGACCTCAAACACCTTTGATCCCCTCATGAAATACAGGTCAGCATTCATTGACTTGTTCTCCTGGTTGAGATTTCCCTTAAACTGTAGATCCTCCATTCCTTCAATGGGCGTGGTCATGGTTACTTTAATGGCGGAGTTTGCCCGACTCATTTCCAATTCCCACTTGAGATTTGCTTCTTTTTCGTTTTTGGCAACAGTGATTTCTCCGATCTTGACCATTCCCGTGAAATCGTACTGACCAACAACAGACATCTTCCCTACGTGTGGGCAAGGTATGGTTAATGACACTGATACATGGCGTTTACCATCGCTGGGACTTTTCAGGATGGTTATGAACTCTATCGCTTTCTCTTTATAGGCAAGATCCACCATAAGCTGCTTTTCTTTCAGCAGGAGCTGGTATTTCGATCCAAATCGAACTGACTCCAGGAGTTTGATTGGGCTAGTGAATGCTATGTTCAGGTGTCCATGTTGAGGTCTCATCAAGTAGTTGGCCAACAAATGCACTTTAAACTCCAGACCCTTTTCAATGTTAATCGTCGACTTCTTCTCACCTTCGACGTCTTCGAATAGAGCGCCGAGGGAGACTCTCTCAAGTCCCTGAATCGTACTTGTGAAAGTTATTCCAGAATCCATCGAGTTGGACTGGATGTTGTGGAAGGCTGAAATTTCTACCCTGTCTATGGTGGTCATGAAAGTTGCTCTTTTGTCCGAAGAACTAACATCAAAATCTGTGACTATGGTGAAATCTTCAAATCCTTTAAATGGGCTTTCCACATTGATGGTCAAACTTCCTTTACCATTATCCATTTTACCTATGCCTGAAGTTATCACCTTCAAAAGAATAAAAGTATTCCAGTTAAGAAATGAAGTTGGCACTAGATGTAGGCCTACGAGTATGTGCTTATGAGCATAATATACAAAAGATTATGCGTTACATGACTTTTCAAAAATTAATCCGATGTATTGGCAGAAATTGACTATAGGTAAAATGTGCATCGAGAAGGTTAGTCACCTAAAACCGCCTAAGGCACAAATCAGTATAAACTTTTCTTAGGCATTCATAAATGTGCGTCTTACTTTTGTTTAAAACTTATGGAAAAATTAATCTAGCATAGTTTCGAATTTTTTAAGATTCAATTTATGCGTCCAGAAGTGTGTAGGCTACTAATATTAATGTTTAAAGGAGGACTTGCATTCTACACTGTATGAGAATTACACAAATGAATTTTTTTTTATAAAAGTCTAAACATCCTAACTTACACACAATCATGAATTAATAATAGACTACAATAATCTTGAGCCGAATATTTTAAGCCAGTTTTTTTCAGTTAACACTTTTTAATGATGCTTGAACCAGATATATTGAAATCAAGACCTTGCAATATCGAAAAACTTCAGAAAGATTCACGATTTACAATTCAAACATCTAAATTTCCTATTTTTTCAGCGAAGTTTAACAAACTGATTTTTTTCATTCAAAGTTGCAACAATCGCAACAACCAGGAATAAAAATACAAGCCATATAAAATTAGTCCAAAAATGATTTCATCTTGTCAGTGCCTCAACCAGTGATAGAAGAAGAAATTTACGAAGAATATAATAATTTTATCTTACCATTTGTTCAGCAAAGACGACTTCCACTTTAGCCATCTTAGAAGTACCTTTGTCATTGTAAACCAAAGATACGTTGGTGATCTCATATCCTTCGAATGGTGTAACAACCGTAACTTGCGAATCTACTAGGCGATCATTCATTTGATGTTTCACTGTTGCTTCAATCAGCTTGTCTGCAGCCCACTGGACAGCTGCACTGACAGTTTTCTTATCAGCAGCTAAATTGTAGCTACCAGAAACCGAAACAGACTCGAATCCAGGAAATGGAGAGGACAGTTTTGTGCGTCCTATTCCAGTCATTGGATTTGCTTCTAAAGTTGCCGAAATATCAATTATTTTTCCAGGCCAATACTGCAGTGTTAACAGGTATTCTGTTGCCTTGTCTACAGTGTTCTGAGTCGCCAAGATGGCGAATGGACCGAAATTCTGTTGTGGCGTTTGCAGCCTTACATTTCCACTGAAGCGATTCTGAGTAGGAGCGTACGTAGCCGCCAGTTCTGCACTCACAAAATACTTCTGATCTGGTTGGTAGCTGAATTCAGATTCATGCTTGTAGGTATTGCCCTCCATCGATTGCTCGTTGCTCAAGTAAATTTTTCGGATGCGGAATACGTTTTCAGGAAGGGTTACATTTAACCTATGATGGAAGTTGGTCCAATCGGTCAAGCGTAGCTCGTGTATAAACGATAGTTTCCGGTCATTCAGTTCTATTTTGGCCTGGGTAACATGTGAAGCCAGTTCATTCTTCCATGCCAATTTCACGTGCAAGTTACGCATGTCTTCCGAAGGTGTTTTTATTGTCGCTTGTGCTCTTAAAGAGGTAGATCTATCGGTATTCGTTGCTTTCTGGATATCAGCAGATGCATCCACAGTGCTTTTATGTAGAGTTCCAATCAGTTTTCCAGAAAATCTGCTTTCAGTCACTGCATAACGAATCTCGGATCCGAATTGGTGGAAAATTTCATAGGGGTCTGCAATGTCGAATTTCAAGTAGAAGTCTTCAGACGTTCGCACATTGTGTTCTAGTTGAGCGGCAATTGCCCGATTGGATGCCCATTTGACTTCTACGTCGTATTTTGAAAGAGACTGCTTGTGGTTTGTCCCTACCGTAAACAAGAAATCGTCCAGTGGGTAATATGGGCTCACGAAATGCAAGGAAGCCATGGCATTTTTTCCAAAAGATCCCGTTTGACTTGTGCCTATAAATTCCACGGCCACGCGTTCCTTGTCCCAAGCGAAGTCGACTGCTGTGGTTAAGCTCGATGCATCCAGTGAGAACCGAAGCACAGAAGAGATTGTGTGAAAATTCTCGAACGGTGTGTTCACTTGGATGATGGAATAAGAGTCGATTTTATCGCCGGTCAAGCGGGTGCTGCTTTCCAAATCGGCCAAAATACGTTTATCTTCCCAATGCATCTCGGCCTGAACCGCAGTTTTATCGGTGAGGATGACATTGGCAGCATAGCCGACATTTCTAATCCACGAATATGGGGTAGTCAGATTAGCGCTGAGCATTTTGTGAAATTTCACAGGTGTGCTGTGGTCGACGAAAGCCAGCAAGACGCGAATTGGTTGGTCTGCTGACCACCCAAAAGCGACAACTGTATCTGCTTCGTTGCGAGTCCAACTGTGATGGACGCTGAGAACGATGGGCTCTTCAAAGACTGGAGTGGTCAATTTCAAGACCATGTCGATATTGCTTCTACCACCTTTTACGACAAAGATACCGTGAGACTGCCACGTTGACATCACTTGATCGTTCACCCTAACCACTGCGTGGTTGTTCCACTTACTTCCATCATCGGAATGGTCGAATGAAATGTCAACTGCGCGGATTCCGTCAAAGAAGGTGTGAATTGTGAGGCTAGCATCAACATCCCTTGAAGCAGGACGTAAAACAGCCTTCAGTTCACCATCGGCGGTCAGCCTATTTTCCGAAAACCATACTTCGCCATGCCCTGAAAGTGTGTCCGAGTTCTTTGCACTCACGTTCCAGCTGGCCCCCACATCGAAGTCGTGAATGGGGCTTTTCACCGCAACTGAACCGGATGAACCCGAAAACAACTTCTGGAAATTCAGCTGGGCAACATGCTGCTGCTCAGGAAAGTGGTCGGCATCCAGGGACACCGAAGCTTTGGCATCAGTGCTGGTTTCATCGCGTTTCAGGCGAAGATCTGTCAAAATCCTGCGCCCATTTCCCAGCTTGACATCGGTGATGGCGCTCTGTTCATTAGCGGTGTTGGAAAACTGACCGCTGGCCGAGTATTCTTGATTCATAGATTTTGCTCCTGCCGAAACCCGCACATTTTCCAGTGATGGTCTGTGATATTCGGCGAACGTCCTATACTGTTGACCGTTTACAACTGCTTCACCATGGATGCTCCTTTCAACGCCATCTAGAAGTATATCACCAGTCAGTACAATTGAATCCTGGCCTGGAAGGGATAAATCCACCGAGAGCTCATGGCCCCAAGACGTAAGTGCTGGTCCACGTTTTTTAAGAGTAACAACTGCAGTTGCTACGGCGTCTTCGGCCCACCTGGCTCCCACGTTGGCCACAAAATCACCCGCGACAGGCTGTAATACATTTCCGGTCAATTTCATTTGGTTGTCATAAAAGTCAAGCTGAGCCAAGCCACGGATCAGTTCCCCTTGGTTTGCGTTCTTATTTAAACCCAAAGTAAGAGCGATTTTTTTGTCTGGTTTGGGCATTAAGGTGATAGTTGTATTCAAGCTGCTTTTTCTGAGTTCGTGGGCCAACTCGAGGGTGGCATCCAGGTTGGCGGCTGGATATAGAATTCGAATTGCTGATACCACCTTGTGCTCGAGCAATGATCCTTCCCTTTTGTAGTTAGATTGCAAACTGATCAGTTTGGAAGAATTGGACTCGTTAAGACCATAAAAGGCGGAGAAACTGTTCTCCATTTGTCCATCAGCCCTAAGCGTGTTCCAAGAAAGGGCCCAATTGTAATTCGGAAAATTTGTGCACTGAAAACCAGCGTCGAAATTATAAGATGTTCCAAAATTTATATCACTTGTTCTGTTAGATTTTGTGGTGAACGTAATTGCCTTGGTGTCGCTTTTCAACCAGCTGTATTCGATGGTGCCTTTGGAAGCCACGATGTTGGAGTTTGATTGCATGAACCATTTCAAGAACAAGTTCAAAGGGCTGGAACCGAATGATAAATTGGCATCATATCGAAACTTGTCCTCTTTCAAGCTTTTTGTTAGATGGCCTGTTTATAAGAAATTGACACAAAATAAATGGTAATATACCACTCTGGCAGATTTCAAATAATTTTGGAAAAATGAAACAACACCACAAAACATTTTGATTGAAACACTACAGCATTAAATTTGCAGGCAAAATCACATCAAATTGCTAAATAATATTTATAATAACTTCTATTATAAAAATTGGAATGATATATACTGAATTATTAATATATGTCCAATTAATTAGATATACTCGATTGGCTGGCACATTAGATTTAGCCCTTCCAGGCCAGGATTCAATTGTACTGACTGGTGATATACTTCTAGATGGCGTTGAAAGGAGCATCCATTAAATATATTAGTTAATTATATTCAATTAAATATATTATAAAACAGATTTCGTCTTCAATTTTGAATGTAGAATAAAATTTATGAGATAAAACTTGAATAAAAATTGCCTGCTCATTTTTTTATCCACTTTTAAACCCAAACCCAACATTTTTCAAACGAAGATCTATTGCTCACCATTTAAAGTTACTGGCTGACTTGTCACATGATCCATGATTACCTCCATGCTATATTTTCTGTCTTCTTGGCGGAAAGCATAGCCTTTCAATCCAAAAACAGGGCGCCCACCAACGTGAACGGACATGCTTGGAGTCAGTTTAAAATTATTCCCAGCTTTGTCAATTCGCACATCTGATTGCAATGCAAAGTACTCTTCATCGTCGATTTTTATGGATGCATCTATTTTCTTGAACATTTTCTCCCCAAGAAACTGTCCTATACACAATGAAACAAAACACAAAATTCAGCTCAGTGAATATCTAGAAGATTAAGCTGATCGAAATACGTGTATTATTATTTACCACTGTATGCTAATTTCTTGAAAGGAGAAACCAGAAGAATGTCAACTGTCCCGTTGCCCTCGTTTAAAACGAATTCAGCAGTCAATTCCCGATTCACAGTGGATTTTGGCGTATCTAGAGATAGGCGGCCTGTTCGTATATAATAGGGCTGGGATTCTGGTGTGGTGAACTGGAATTGAAAAGAAATCATCAATAACATTAACTGAAGACTAGTCTTGCATATAACGAAAAGCTCAATTTAAAAAATTGCAGCAATTCTCACCAATTTTCTGTCCCATCGGTATTCAAGGTTATATGAATTCAAATTTGTATCGGTCTTCAGAAGGTGAATTTTGGCGGATATAGGCCCAGCCAATGGGAAAAATGGAGCATCCGGTTCATCTCCAACTAAAGGAAACTCCACCTCCCCACAAAGCTGTATGCCAAAAGCCTTTGAAATTCCTTGACCCGTGCATTTCTTTAAGTTCATTTGGTTGGCAACCAAAGGAGCATGTACTTTCACTTCCTGTCCCTTGATCATATATACTTTTGATCTAGAATTGTAGATAAAACATGGTTACACAGTGCCATTATAAGTACGTTTCTGGTAGTAACTGTTCCTATAGTATTACTGAATAAATAATACTCACTGAATGTCAAAGACTTCCATCTGATTTTTTGGCATGTCAATATTTGCCTGCAAAATTTCGCCCTTCTTAAGCATTATTTGCCCATTTGCATACGTTGAAGTGTGCATTGTTGCTACCATCTGCAACCCAGCTCTTGTTACAAAAGCATCCAAAACCATGCTACCTGCAATTTCCACTGATGCACTGAAAAGACAAGTATTTTAATGTTAAAGTAATGGCTAGATTCATGATAGGCAGTATCAACAATTGATCTACTGCCATAAAATAATAGTTTCATTAACAACGAATTTACAATTTGGAGCATTTACAAATAAGTTGTCATAAGCAAAATGTGAAAAACCACAAGCTAAGTCTTCCCTTGATTCATTTCTTTACCTTGGTTGTACCTTCATTTTGAACAGCAAATTCTTAGACCTTAATTGGCTGAGATCCATTCGTGCTCCCACTTTCAAATTGACAGTAGAAGTGCCATTTACAGTAAGATTCAAGGGCAATCCAACAGAAGTGGGTACAATGATACTGCTATCCAGGAACATGAAACTCTTAGTATATTGACTATCCTCCTTGTGAGTTAACTGTATCAATTCATGCAGAATGTTAAAGCCATCTGTTGAGCGCTGCAAAAGTTGCTCGAATCCTCGAAACTGCATAAAATTTATTTCGCTCCCAAAAATTCGCATAAACATTTCACCCCGTGGCTCCTCTTCAGAAGAATGTTTTACGTTGAACTAAAATAGTAAAATCATACAACTTTCTTTAAGAAAGCAGGTAAAATTCCTGTTACAATAAACAAAATGGGAATAATAACTTACTATTTGTGCTATTCGGTCAAGTTTATTTGCATCATAAGATTTCGTATCCCTTGCTGATTCTAATATTTTTTGGATTGAGTCATCAGGAAAATATCCCTTCGGTCCAAAAAACGATTCCACAAAGAATTCAAATCCCTCCACACGACCGCCGACCTTAATGCAAATGCACAAACCAAAGTGTAATGAAGATCAACAGCATTACAAGTCCACTAATCAATAATTAATTCTCCAAATTCACCTCAAACAGATTAATAGATTCTCCAAAAACATCTACAGTTAGCCCTAAGGTTGAAGAACGGGGCAAGTAGGATTTCGGAGAAAATATGATGCTACCATCTGCAAGAGCACCTGTTTTGAAAGAATCCGAGAAGAAGGAGCCCTCAAAGTAGCGTGAAAACTTGCGAACATCCGTCGAAAACTTCTTTTGCAATGCTTTGTTTGTCACAATCTTTTTGATCTCCGTTTTATATGGATCGGACGACTCTTGGATACTTGTCAAATGAGTCCACACGAATGAACCCACTGAAAATGCAAACATATTAAATATTTGTATAATGCAATGTATAACTTAAAACAATGGTCTCAAATTGTATGCTTCGTGTATCCCTTGTATAGATGTAATACTATTATAGTATAATAATAGGGCATACAATAAAAATATTTATAATTTTCCTTTTATTCCCAAAATTCCAAGAAGCAATAAAAACTGTCCTCACTCACCTATCACTGCAGAACTCAAACGGTAAATACTAGAACCATGACATTTTCCAGGAATTTATGTTAGGTGTCAAAACCATCCATTGAGAAGGTATTTTGTCAAAAGACACCTCTAAGGGGGTTGAATGGAGAGGTAAATATTTCTCTTGAAACCTTTTACGACAATATTTCTCCCGAACCTTTCAAATTTGGTACGTATGGTCATAGGGTAACTGAGACACCCAATAAAAGGATTTTTTTTAATATACAAACTACACATACAAGTTGGTCAATCAACGAGTGAGTACAGGATACACGTCAAGCAATTTTTTTTCCATTAACAGACTATATTCTATTCTTTTTTAAACAATTTCTTTAATCCACATTGCAAGTGTGGGTTAGCCCCACTCAATTCAACTCATAGTCTAAATTATTAGAGCAACATCTTCATTACTTGAAAACCTCCGTGGAATAAATACCGTATTAGCCCTTATATAATTATGTCAGTTATTTTACCTTGATTTAGCTCTTCATTGCCAAGATTTTCCTTAATTCTGTTTATAATCTTTTCAGTTGGACATTTCATGATGGCCAAATAAGATCCAATTCGTATTTCAGTATCTTCTTGAAAATTGAAAAATGATTCAAACATAGAATCTCGCTAAAAAAATTACTGTTCATTAGTAAACATTCTTTGAAAAAAAAATCAAAAATAAGCTTCTAACCTTAAAATGGCATGGAAGTCTTCTGAAGGCATCCAATGCAGCCAATCGCACCTCAATAGGGTTTGACGTTGTTTGATAGCACGCATTGAGAATGGGAAGTGCATTTTCAATATGTCCAATATTTCCCAGAGCCTTTAGTGTGACAAGTATCTAAAAATATGATCAAATCTTTTTAAATACATCTTTTTTTAATGTCCAAATGTATACTGTATGTACACCACTCCCCTGCTGTAACGTGGGTTTTCGGATTATGGATATATGACCCTTGTCATTAGACAACTGCATAATAATTAACAGACGACTCCAATTACAAGAGTACTGAATCGCGAATGATGGAACGGAATTTAATACATGCAGCAAGATTGTTGTCACTGAGTGGTAACAAGACTGATAAGTGCTAGAAAGCCTCTTGCAGTGCGAGGTTTGCAGCAATCAAAGTTCATATTGACGTGCATGTATAATTACGTCTTTCGGTATAAAGACGGTGTCAAGTCGGGAAATTTGCGTCACGAAAATTATGTGTAAAGAAAATGATATACATGTAACGAAAATGTGTTACGATGCGTCACGAAAGTGAATCAATATATTGTATATGGATACTCACTTTCATGACGCATATACCGGTGGATCGGTGTGACGTCATACATTGCGATATACATGTAGTCATTATATATTTTGGGAGGGGGCCAGAACGCATATAGTGTATATGACGTCACATAAACACTTGTATGGGGAGGGTGACAGGTCAGGGTTCTCTGTGGGGATGGTACTAGGTAGAGAAATATATTGTCACGAAAAAGTGCCACAAAATTGATATACAATCCGATTCCCAACAAAACGTAGTTCTACACCAAAACCTTGTGGCCGTGACTTCGAGCACAGCCCTGTAACTTTTTTTGTACAACTACCTCATGCAAAGGCTAGGAAAAAAGGGAAAACCTCACAGCATTTTATAACTTTATGAATATTAATTACATCTATACAGAAATATTAATTCAAATACATGTGAAGGACATTTGAGAAAATATGTATCATGGCATCCTACATAAAATGTTGGAAATTAGATACAGTATGAAAACAATAGTATTCCAACGAGGAATTAGCATTACTGATTATTTTCAATTAATTGCATGCACTTGGCATTTACTTAATTAATTATATAACCTGAATTTTCGTCAAGATCATCCAATCATCGATTAGACTAAATAGAATAGAATAATGCTCACAATTTCCTTTTGCTGATCATTTTCTGGCTGGCAGTCCCTCCTCAGATGATATACTAGCTTTTTAACGAGATTTTTCACCTCGACCTCCTTTCCACAATCAGGGTTGGTTTTGCAATAGGAATGGGTCAAAGCTGAGACAGCTAAAAGTCCTTTAGGGAATTTATACGGGTTGTCCAATAATGGCTGTAACATATAAAGCAATAGAATTATTCTCAAACATCATTGAAATCAGCTCTTATATTTTATTACGTAGAGCCTTGTTGCATTTAACTCAATGGAAATCAGATATTCCGCGTGACGCAGAAAAGCAACACTTATTCGATAAAACCAAGGCCTTTAGAGTTTTACAAAACATTCTTGCCCAAATTTTAAAAATAAGTTGGATCTATGCAGGATTTACAAATATAAGCATTGAAATTAATCCGATTAATTAATGATATAGTCAATTGAGCTTCAAGCCTACAAAAACATCGTTCATTAGTTGACTTTTAAAGAAGGTCGTGTATTTTGGATTCGTTGACTTTTTTTAGGATAAAGGGCATTTCCTATTATTAACTGCCAAAGTCAATTTAGATTAAACGAAAACATGTTTCCCAATTAAATATTAAATACAAGAAAAAAATTAACTATGGTAAAAAAAGAAACAAATTGGCCTTGGAGACTTTACCCAGCCTTTTGGTTACAATGAGATTTCACAGTAATTGTAGAAATTACGGATGCATTGTTTTCCAGTAACAAAGACTTCATTGACCTTATAAATAACTACACTATCTAAATTGCTTTTCTTACCATGCTAGAAGCTATAATTTCCTTGCTAGGCCTGGGCAGAAAGCCAAGCATAAACAACCAAGTATCTGCTTCAGCCTTGGAAATTTCACTATTCAAAATCAAGTCCCTCATAAGAGTTACACCAGCCACAGTCCCTGTGAGAGGTACAGCATCGTACAAGAATTTTCTGAGAAACAAGAAAACAATTGGATCGCCAATGTTTTTGGTAGAACAACACCTATACCGAATAATGCAATTCAAAAATACATTTTCTTACCTTGCTTTCCTGTTGCCAGAGCAGATTTCGTCAACATTTTTATAGACAACCATTAGTTTTTCATAGCTTAATTCTTGCAATGTATGCACCAGTCGCGAGAACAACTTCGGAGTTTCCGGTCGAATGTCATCGGTGGCCAACTGGCACAGCTCGCGGAGTGCATTTTCCGCCTCTCGTTCATCAGAATTTTCGCCAAATTCACGGTAGTTATGCTCAAACAATAGACTTGTGCGTTTTGAAATCGCCGCTTAAGTTACAAGAAAATCAAAGCAATGAGTTTCGTAGATCATGTCTTTCGAATCATCACAAAGTGCATCCCAATTTTCTGCTAAACTGACAATCTTTGATATTTGAGAAATGATAAAATTGCATTTTAAAAGATCATATAAAATCCCATGGTCAACATTTCAAAAATTATCCTTTTCTGGTAGACACACCAAAATTAAACACATTTATGGTTCAATTATGCCAGCCATGACGTCATAAAATACATCAAAAGCACATGTAGCTATTTGTTCCCTTATCCCCTTAAGTTTAAGATGGATTAGCCGATCATAAATTATGATTTCCAGTGCTCTCTTTTGTTTTTGAATGTAGAAATCCTAGTAGAAAAAACAACTTGATTACCAAGATCGGAATATTTTCCGTGTTCTTCTTTGATCAATTCTAAACGCTGTATATTAGTAGAAATCACACCGCTTCCCTTTCCTTCAGAAAATGGCTGGAATCTGTGACTTTCCTTACAAACGGACTGTTGCAGTCGTCCTTTGCGAATTGTTTGCTCACAACTGTGATCACTTTTAACTAATGGCGTCGTTTTGGAAGTCTGTAAAATAAAGTCATCTTTTGATATATCTAAAAAAAACTCTTGTAAATAGAGCTTGACTACTTTGCTTACTATTTTAGGGTTATACGAATTCGATTGGAATGACGTGTAATGGTCAGTGCGTCCTACACAGCCAGTAAGGTCCTTTGATTTCTTGATAACTGTATTTGTAAACCCAGTACCCTCTTCGATTGTATAGTGGGTCAAGCATTGGCCGGTGATGTCAGTCTAAGATTTTTAAAAAGGCTTATAAATATTTTTAGAAGAGCCTAACAAGAATTCGTCTAAAATGTTGCATGCTTACCTCCTGCAAACTCTGCTCTTTTCCTAAGTTATCCATAGAATTTTGAAAGGTGGACAAAATTCCCTTTTTGATATTGACCACCCAAAGGGGTTCATCAACGTCAGGACAAACGCTCTTAATCTTGCCATCCAGATTTCCAAACCGCAATGGAAAGCGCTCCAACGCAAGCTGAAAATCCTTTGCACCGGTGGCCGGAGCATTGGAATTTGGGTCTTCAAGAAAGACATCTCTTAACTAGTATTAACAAAAGGACGATGTTAAATGAAGACCTTTTACAGTCACTCAAATTGTGTTCGTTACGATGCTTACCCTCAAAACATATTCACAATTTGTTATTGGCTCAAATTCGGCTTTCGCTCGAATCCTAATGTTTGATTCTTGGGCTCCATCCCTCTGCAATTTGGTGGTCGTTTCGGCAACGTAATTATAAATGTAGGATTTACCAACGTCATAAATAAATTTTTTGTTATCTATAAAAATATTGGTACAAAAAAACAATTCAGTATATTTCTTATAACTGTTAAATTTATTTTCCTAGTGTTATTGCCCTGTATGGAATTGGTCATCCACTAAGGTCTCCGTTATTTTTTTTATAATTTCAAAAATGTCTCATTAATTTATAAAAAAACAAATTAAATTAAATTTGAAAAAAAAAACTTAGGCGACCAGCAGATACCGGATTTCCCTGCAATACAATGTTGCAGTGCTCTTAAAATTATTAGTAAAAATTGCGTTTTTTGCTAGCCCTGGAAATGCATGTAATATTTAGTTTTCTGCTGAAAACATGGCTGGTAATGACATGGAATGTCACGAATAATTATCCTGGTCAAATAAACTGTGCGAAAATTGTGTTTTTGCCAAATTGTTTCATTAAACTGAGCTAGAAAGCCAGTAATAATTGACATGGACATGGAAATGCGGGGTATATTTAGTTGACATTGACCTGGAAAGACAGCAAAAATTATCTGGTTATGGACATTTCGCGAAAAAAATTTTTTTATAAAAAATCTTGATCCTGCTGATCTTAATCAGAAATAATTATCACAGTGGTGGAAATGTAGGGAGTATTTCATTTCTTGCCGAAAATAAGTTTCGCACTAACCTGAAAAGCCATTGAAAATTTACCGGGTCATGGAAATTCGGCGAAAATTGTTTTCTACCCGAAATTATTGTTCCTGTTCACGTGGAAGTCGGGAAAAAATAGCAATAAAAAATGCTACGCAGCTTCGCAGCATGACAGTGACGCCACCCACTGGCATTTAGCATCAATGAATTGTAGTAAAGCTGTGCTGTCCCCCATGTGCAGTTCGAGAATTTTTAAAAACCTACACAGAAACATTTAGCCAATATAACATTTTATGAGGTTAAGACAGTCTTCTTCTAAATCTTTAAATCTGGAACTTTTGCTTTTAACTTTACCAGATTACGAGAATTTTCACGACTATGACTTATTTTTCACTTTCCGATCAGCAGGAATAAAAACGCAATTTTCGCCGAATTTTCATGACCAACATCCAAATCAGATCAAATTCAGATTTACTTTTTTCGCCGAATTTCTATGACTAGGTAAATGTTTCGTGGCTTTCCGGGTCAGAGCGAACCTTATTTCCTGTAAGTTCTGGCCAGTATAAAAACATTTTGACAAAAATGTTGTATATGAACATAGGCTTTTCTCGCTATATTCCATAAACTTTACACGGCGTTTCTCTCCATTAATAACAAACATGATTTTAGTTTGTCTTATTAGGCTACTAATAAATCTTATTTTTTAAATGCAAGATAAATATTTCTTAACGTTCTCCAACACTCAATTTATTTACTCTCATTATTTGCAGTTCCTCAATCAGATTTCTGACATATAAGAAGCAGAAATCTTGACAACTTTCTTGTCAAATCGCTGTAATGTTGACGCCGTATTGGAAGTAACCCTAGCTTAATTTCCAACAAATTATCCAAGTGGACTGTTGAACACTGATGCACTGATGAATAGTTCATCGCCAAGAGGTCGAGGTTAGGTCATAAACCGACGTTTAACCTGATGTTGCCACATTTTTATACTAAAAACTTTTATTTAACTCGCAATGTTTGCCGGCATTTACTGTATATAGTTAAGCCTTGTGATCAATTTTTCAGCCAAATTTCGATCAACTTTGCCCACTTCTGTATCGGATGAAAATACGGAAATCAAAGTTATATAAAATGGATAATAAAAAATAAAAATCTACGTTTTAATTTAATGAAATTGATAGGTACGTTGATGCACATACAGTGTCAGTGGCGCCAACTATAAGAGTACATGGGCCCCCCAAGATATATTTCAAGGGTCCGAGCCCCCCCAATAAAAATCAAGCAATTCGTTCTAGATTTGAAAAAACTTGCCAAATAATAATGTGGTACTTTTTTCCCACCATTTCATTTTTTTTTTTCATTAATTGCTTTGCCAAATAACTCAAGATTAAAGAAAGAAGAAGGTCTCCATTGGCAAAGTTTGTTTAGGAATTAGGTTAGGCAAACATCCTGAATTTGTAATTAAGGTTTTTAAAAAAAAATGCCGCCAAGAACGTCCATTAATTAATATTTCTCAGTGTTTGTCAATAGCAAATTACAAGTAAAGTAAAAATTCATATCTGTAATTAACTTTGAACATTTTCGCCTACGGGGTTACTTCAAGACCAAAATCAAATATTTGTTATCTCGGTTTAAAATTTGTTTTTGCATATGGCGTTTAATCACTCGAGGCTTTTCAGTGTGGCTAAAATCCACATTTTGTGATGGATTTTTCGAAAAATTTCGCCCATGGCGTTCTATCAATATTTATAAGCCAAATTTTGTTCAGATTTTTAGATCAAAAGCTATTTTTTGTAATCTCAGTTTTGAATTGCTTTAAATTTTCTCCCCGCAATTTTCTTAGACAAATATAATCCAAAATTCACATTACTTGATGATTTTTGGTGGAAAGTTTAGCCTAAGGCGTTCCATTAATTAATACAAAAATCAGGACAATCGCGAGCAAAATTCGAATGCCTAATCAGTCAATAACAGTTACAGAATATTACATGGTGATGAAATTTCTAAATCATAACTGTAAGTACGCGAGCGAGCGCGTTTTGGGACTGGGGTTCACACTGGCATCCCCCACCCCCAATATTCTTTTCAAGTTGGCTCCACTGTGCAGCGGTCCATTTTTTTATGTTCTTTTCTTTGTGTAAAATAATCTTTAACTCTTGGTCTTCAATACAAAGTGGTATCAAAAAAGGATTTCAAGATATTACATATACATGTTTATCTTAAAATATTTTAAAAAATATAAGAAACTTAAAAACTATCAAAATTGTTACATAAAAGTAACATGCTCTCAAATATAATATTTTTTTCAGTTATTTATAAGTTTTAAGAACTATACAACTACATGTAAAAATGAAAAACAAGGGGCGCTCATAGCAAATATATTAAAATTAAATCCTTATAAGCATATTAATATTATGTTACTATTACGTAATACTAATATAATATGAAGACGTTTTTATTTTTAGTCAATACTCAGCTATTAAAAATTCAAAAACATTATTTTATACCTTTAAGAGTGTGTACGTGTGTGTGTTTTAACAATTTTACTGACAAAGATAGGGCAAAACATCGAATTAAAAAGTAGTAAAGCGTCTTAAAATTAGTGCAATATGACATTAACTATCCATCGTTAACGTACAAATGATATGTTGTTTGTGTGCAGCATTGGATAGCATTTTTGTATAGCAGGAAAGCTCCCTGCCATTACTTGGAGGCGGTCCATTTCTCGATAGCTTTCTGGTCATGCATTGATGCTATACAAGATTGTAAACAAACGAGAAACACACACGAAGAACGTGATGTGCAATGTTTCACAGCAAGGGCCAGGAAGGGGGTAGGGTGAAGTCCTTAATATAATATAATATAATAAAAATATTTTTCTAGTCGTTTACTCTGCATGTCATTTCCTCTCTAATTGCAAAATGTACACGTGCAATGAACAGAATTTAGGCTATTACTGGAAATGTACCGGAAGACACTAAGCTTCACTGCAAGCGCATTAGTTTTTTACAAATAACATATTAATTAATGTGAAGGCGCATAAAAATGTACATATAATGTACACAAGAAACTTTTACTATTAAGCCCTGGAATTTAAATAATTATCCAGTCTTGTCTAGCCAGTGTTGTTACTTTTCTAATATCTGCACGGTTTCAGAATCATAAAAGAAATGCAGCATCATCAAAAATTGTTTTTTTAACTAAAATTTCAGGGCTGACAAAGGATTTCTGTTAGAGGCCCTGTTGTCTGTTAATCATGGAACTTAAGTTGTACAGCTCTCATTGTTAAAAATGATTTTAATTAAGGAAACGGCGTGCCGTAGGAAACCACGATCATCATCATTTCTAACGGATGCTAACTACATGTATGCCAAATAGTACCAGAAAGAAACACACTCAATGGTGAAATAACCTTTCCATAGACATTTATGTTATCGAATGTTATCAATAAATATGCGAGTAATGTAGGCCGATTTTAACGAAGAAAAGAAGTACTTACCAATACATGTTAATGAACACAGATGATTCGTAGGTGTTAACGGCCCTAGAAAAAACAATACAAAAATGGTGTGAAATTTTAGCCTCAATAAAATGAAAATATGGAATCGGGTAACAGAATTCTCTAGAGATGCCAAACTGAACTATTTTATAAAGCAGCGCAAAAATGAAATCGATTGAGAATTACTATTGAGAAATATTTGATTTTATCCTGATTGCGGATTTAAATAAAGTATACCATAAAACAAAAAAATAATCCACGAATAACATTTTTGAAAAAAAATTGGTAAATAATTATCAATTGCTCGATTACAGACTTAAAAGATCATTAAAGGGAAATGTAAAATAAAAGCATTTAATGAATTTGGATGGTGCTAAAACTATCTATACCAAAATTACTGATCAATGGTATTTCGTATTTTATAAAACTGACCAAAAATAAAAAAGGAATAAGCATTATTTTTGAAAAACTGCCAAAAAAATAGAAACTCAAATTTTTAAGAAATGTGAGAATAAAACATATTTTGCACATCAATCCCAAAAGTAAACCAAGATCCACATATTCAGCAAATAAATGACACTAAAGTCAAAATTGGCAGGTGATGAAAATACGTTCATTCAACAACTCCATTATTCCATTCAGGAGTTAGTTTAATATGGCAAGTTTTCTTTCACTGCAAAGCACTTGAAAACCGATGCATATTCCAGTTTATTGGTTGATGACTTTTCAACTCTCAGTAGATTCACAGCATCATTAGGACATTCCAGAGGAGTTCAATAGTGAAACTCACACAGAGCATTGTAAAAACTAAGTTTAGTTTTTTAATAAGGCACTTTACCTGCTATTGATCCTATTATAAAACTGGTAGCTAATATTAATGTGGCGTATCTCATTTTCTCGAAGAATAAAGGCTCAGTGGCCATAAGATGGAGATGATTTTGCTACCATCTGCTACACTCTTGTATATTAAAACTGCGCAGCTAGATCTAAAACTATTTATACTGCGTGTGCTCTCTAAGGAGGCAAAGGTCAATCGTTCCTTAATTTCTATAACCATATTAGAACTTTGCTACCAATTTGCAAGATTAGATAAGCCTGAATTGCGACTCAAGTCCATGACATGGCAAATGAAAGTGCATGGACACTGAGTGGCCACTATGTGCGCCATAGCTTGTATTGAAAGTTGAATTCAAACAACTTTACAAACAACATTAAACTTAAGTTACATGCACTAACCCATTTTGCATTACACTACTCTACAGCTTGCTTCAAGAATCCAAACATGTTATGTTACTTCTGATGACATTTCTCAACAACATTAAATCGTTATTGTTCTTTACATGTACTTATTTAGACAAATTACAATAAATAAATAAATTAGATGAACTTATTTTACAGTATTTACTGAATTTGTCAAAGCATTTGATAAAGTTCTTACACCAAAGAGTCTTGCAAAAAATTGAAAACTTTTGAGATAAATTAACACATTATTGTGGATTAAAATGTTTTTTGCCAAATTGCAGGCCAAAAATTTTTTACAGATGGGAAAGAACCTGTTGATGTGCAATTTGAAGTACCGCAAAATAGTGTTTTATGTCTTCTTCTGTACCTGTGGTTTTTATTGCTCTGCCACAAGCCTGTTGCACACCAGACAACAGTATGGCTTAATTATATAAACAGCGGCTGGGTTTTGCCCAGAGAATGATTCAAAATTGCCTTTAATATTAAAGAAGTTAGATACAAGTAGAAGTTAGATAATCAAGGTTGTCCAATGGGAGACGCTACTTTGATCAAGATGGGAGGCTCAATACTTGAGGTTTTTTTTGGGAAAAAATTAGTTTGCCAGAAATTATCTTCCAAAGGATACCTTTAAGCTACAATAAATTCAATTTAGCATTGATGACGGTGTCTAGTGCTGTGTATTTCGAATATCAATCAATTATCGAATGTTCGAATATATTCGAATACTCGAACTGGGATTTTTGAGAAATTTCGAATATTCGAATATGGC